>JAVIAB010000117.1:16459402-16471902 GCA_032433765.1 Megaustenia siamemsis
ACTGGTACATTTCCATAATTCTGTTAGTGATTTTGTCCTGCCATTTCCATCATTTTATTCTGCGTAAGCATCCATTAATAAATTCTGTATCTTCATGATTGTCAAATTTCCCTTCTCAGATAACGGCAATAAACAGGAGGTTCGGTGCACCCACGCTCGTTAAAGAACCCTTGGCAGTTAAGACTGAAAAGAGAAGGGCCAGAAAAATGGCCGCTGCCCGGCAAATTTGTCAGCAGAAACCGAACCGCACCGTGGGTCCAAGCCGTGCTACGGAGCTCGTGCACGTAGACTAGGATTCTCCACGATTTCTCGGCACCCATGGTTCGTCCGGTGCGCAGTGATGATGATCCTAACAACAACAATGTTCTTCTTCTACTTCTTTCCTTCCTCATCTGCCTTTCAGCGGCGAGGGGAAATATAATTTGCGGTCTTTTGCTCTCTGTTCGCCTCTTGCTGCTGTTTATGTTCCCTAGTACATGTACTACTAAATTCCCATCGATCCATCTTTTGCACTTCTGTTCGCCTCTGCTGCTATTATGTTTCCTAGTGTTTCTAATATTCCATCGATCCTCTTTTGCTCTTCTGTTCGCCTCTGCTGCTGTTTATGTTTCCTAGTGCTTCTAATATTCCATCGATCCATCTTTTGCGCTTCAGTTCGCCTCTGCTGTTGTTTATGTTTCCTAGTGTTTCTAATATTCCATCGATCCATCTTTTGCTCTTCTGTTCGTCACTGCTGCTGTTTTGTTTCCTAGTGTTTCTAATATTCCATCGATCCATCTTTTGCTCTTTTGTTCGTCACTGCTGCTGTTATATTTCCTAGTGTTTCTAATATTCCATCGATCTGTGGTCGAACCCTTGGGTCTGGTATTCTCACAACGTTTGTCGAAGGCTCGTTGTATTATGTTTGATCTTTTTGCCTTGTCACGTGGCCAAACCATTTTATCTGTTGTTTCCTTATATATTCTATGGCGGGGCTTTCCTGCTTTTTTTTTCTCAGTTCTTCATTTCTGATCTTATCTCTCAGACTTTTTCCTGTCATTCGTCTAACACATATCATCTCTGTAGAGATTATATTTCTTATTGTTCTTGCACCTAGGGTCCAGGTCTGGTATTGGTATCACAACGTTGGGATGAATATTGTATTCTAAAGTACCCCTTTTGCCTTTAGAGTTTTTCCTTCCTGTTGGACAATAGTGGTGATAACTGTCCAATGATTTGACAAGCTTTGTCGCATATTAATTATATCTCTGCTGTTTAAGAATTATCGTCTGTCACTAAACTTCTAGGTATTTGAATTCCTCTACTTGTTTTAGTTGCCTGCCTTCTATAGTTATGTTGATGTTCTGTTTATTTTTTAGCGTCATTCATGACTTCTCTTTTGTTGATGTTGATTTTCATATGTATTTTGTGCCTGAGCTGTTGAGTTTGTTTAAGTGTTCTAAATGTTCTGCTAAATGTTGAATGCTCGTATTAGTCATAAATACATCGTAACCATTAAAAAACAAGTGCATGACAAAAATACATTCGTGTATGTTGAATATTTGTTTATTGTAGTTTCTTATTTTGCAGGAAAATCGGCGTCTCTTGCGACATAATAAACGACTAAAGCTGAGATTATCAGAGATGAAAGAAATGTTACACAGTGGATACGGACTTGAGTCGCCATCACAAAGTATGTCGGACATGTTCCAGTTCCGATGAAGTTTGTTCTGTTGTTCAAAGGATTCAAAGAATCATCAAAGCAGTTCTGTGGATGAGCCTGGCCCAAGTCTGAGAGAAGTAACATCCACGGCTCACGATGATAGTGATTAATTATTTAGACTACTGTTGGTGATGATATCTGTGGTAGAAATCAGCGAGCTAACGGAGCTATATCACCATCTTTGTATCACTGTAAGGATATGAATAACTACAGCGTTAATCTGGGTGGTTGGCGAAACTGGTTATCCTGCAGGGGATTTTGTGAGAGGGCAGTGAAAGGAGGAAGTTGGACGATAACAGAAAAAAAAAAAAAAAAGATTTTGTTTCACACGACTCACAAGAAGTTCCAAAATATAAAAAAAAGACACAGAATATTGCTGGCAATAGACAACCGTGTACGACACACAAGGTTTTAAAACACTAAATAGAAAGTAAGACAATTGCATGGCTTAAGTCTTCATTTCGTGGGGACTCTTTCATTGAACAAAATTATAATGATGAATTTAGTCTGATTTTAGGTCAGCATTTTATGGCGGTATCAATGTTGGTTATGTTTTTAAAAAAATATATATTCCTATTTGTAATAGAATACTCTTTACAGTGAGTGCTGCAGAAGATATCTGTACGGTATCTCCGTCGAGCAAGTTTGTATTTTTAACTAACAGTGGTTACTTTACTTATATATATAAATATAATATAATACAATACAATACAATACAATACAATACAATTATAATATAATATAATATAATATAATATATATAATATAATATAATATAATATAATATAAATAATATAACATAACATAACATAACACAACCAACCAACCACAACATACAACACAACACAAACACAACACAAATACAATATAAATATAATTAAATTATTTTGATCACGTGATAAGACAGAAAGATCAAAACACAACACACGATCCTTCAATAAAACGAATGAGATAGATTAGTGTGCAATATTATAAACATTAGGAAACATAACAGCAGCAGAGATTAAAAGAAAGAAAAACCCAGTAAATTGTATCTTCCCTCGATGCTGAAAAATCAATGAGCAAATAAGTTTTGATTGTCCATGATATTTTTTTTGGGCTCTGTGAGAAAAACATCAACTCTATGTTGAAAAGCACAAGAGTACAAAAATCAGAAACGCGTTATTTAATGTGATAATCATCATCATCCATCATCAAGTACCATGCCTGCTGGCGTGGGTGATCATGTTTCTCCAAAATTCTTGATCTCGACAGTTTATATAATTTTTTGCTGTTGACCTTCTACCAAGCCATTCTCTTAAGCTGTCTGGTATATTTTCTCTTCCCGCTATCTCTTCGTTCCTCAATTTCGCAGTTGTAACAATATATTCATCTGTTCCCTTCTCATTACATGGCCAAAAAAATGATGATTCTTTCTTCCTAATATTGGAAATTAGCTTCTTTTTGCTTTGACCTCTCTCAGAACCTCTTCATTACTCTTCTTAGCTGTCCATGGTATTCTCAACATTCTTTTGTAAAACCATATTTCTACAGCCTCCAGTGATTTTCTTGTCTGTTGTCCTATTGTGAATGATTCACACCATATATTAAGACTGGTTCTATATAAAATTTAAGAACTCCTTTTCTTGTTTCTATTGTTAAAAATGGATTGCATAGTATCTTCCTCCTTCAAGTCTGGACGTCTATTTAAAAAGTTATGAATTTTTGACATTTTTGTTTTGATTTTGTCTTCTTTTTTTTTCTTTTGTTAAATCAACATAAAACAACACTATAGGTCAGTGTTTCTTAATCGGGAAGGGTGGGGCCGCAAGGCCGCCAGTTGGCCATATAATTATTCGTAGGTTGGGGGGGGGGGGGGAGACCGAAGTGAAAACAGCGTAATTTGGGAGGCCACTGCACGAGACTAGGCGGCCATGCACAGGGATGTAGATTTGTCTAAAATACAACGCTCAGATATCACTTCTTCCCCTTTTTTTTCCTTAGGGGCGCCTCTATAATAGAAACAACACACATCAGAAAACATTTGGTGGACTCCAAAAGCGACAATCCTTGATGGACGGATCTCCTTTGATGTCTGCAGCAACATTAATTTTCCTTTCCTACCACCCCTCCCCCCCCCCACCCCACACCCCAACATACCACTGCCTATCATAGTTCGTTTCTCTTTAGTCTTATGATGCAAGGTGTGTTAACTTCAAAGTAGCATAAAATAGATTTACAAAGTTTGTCAAGAACTTTTCTCTTTCATTTCGCGTTTAATTTCTTAGCGTCGTGAAAAATCTATCATGATTTACATAAACCTTAATTTGTGAGTATATAGACATATACACCTATTTGTGAGTATATAGACATATACATCTATTTGTGAGTATATAGACATATACACCTATTTGTGAGTATATCATCATCATCATCAAGTACCATGCCTGCTGGCGTAGGTGATCATGTCTCTACACATCCTTTCGATCTCGACAGTTATTTATCATTTCTGTTGTTGACCTTATGCCAAGCCATTCTCTTAAGCTGTCTGATATTTTTTTTCTCTTTGCTTCCCTCTATCTTTCGTCCCTCAATTTTTCCAGTTGTACAATATATTCAGATGTTCTCTTCTCATTGCATGACCAAAAAATGAAGATTGTTTCTTCCAAATATTGAAATTAGCTCTCTATTTGCTTTGCCTCTTTCGGAACATTTGCATTACTCTTCTTAGCTGTCCGTGGTATTCTAAACATTTTCCTGTAAAACTACATTTCTACAGACTCCAGTGATTTTCTTGTCTGTTGTTCCTAATGTCCATGAGAGTGATACAGTCCTGTAAAATGTGCTCTACAGTCTCTTTAGCTGTTCCTCAGTTACATGTGGAAGTGCCATAAAAGCCATATTTTCAATTTTTATGAAAAAAAAATAATCAGTTTAATGATATCATAATAATTTATTTATATATTTGACTTGTTTTTTCTTTCTTTTGTTACTTATTTTGACCCCTTTTTGTAATTTTTTATATTACAAGTGTGCAGGCATTTTTTTTTTTGGTGTGCATTGCAGTTAATTAAAGTTTAAAGTAGTGATTTTTTTATTTGTAAATCAGAAAAACTGTCTCTCTCACATTTGCTGTACACACAATATTATAATAAGATTATTATCGTTAATTTTCCAATAATTAATATATATATATATATATATTATATATATATATATATATATATATATATATATATTATACATACAAGCTACAGCTTATGGAACACAATTCTGGGGCCTCAACAAGTTTTCAGAATTTTTTTTTTTTTTGGACTACACTTTTTTTTTTATTTGAGACTTTCTTGTGTTCATTTGTTAACAAGTGGTGGGGGAGAGGGTGGGGAAAGAGCCTAAAATATTCTCATAACTTAGGGCGTCTTCAGGGAGCCGCGATAACTCAGTGGTTAGTGAACTGGACTACTAGGACAAGGGTAGGGTTCGATCCCAACCGACGGCTTCCGGCCAGCCTTAAATGGCTACCGGATTTTTTCTCTGGAAAAGTAAAGCAGCACGGGCGTAATACCGACCACATTACCCCAAAATCATGTGCTGAAGGTCTGTAAAATATAGGGTCACTAACACCATATTTCCCTATACGCCACTTGGCGTGACGGGGTACTTTACTGCTTACTTTTTAGGGCTTCTTCAAGTCTAAATCCAGCTCTGTACGTTGCCTTTTAAGAGTGAAAACTGCCCATTGATTTCTCTCAATGAAAGGAATATTTAAATACATGTTAATGAAGAACACGCAACTGAGCGTAGTAGACACGCATACGTTCCTTTAATAAGAAAAGTCGTTGAATTGTTTTCTATGGGTAAATTCAATGTTTTGATTAGGTGTGGTTTTTGACTATTTATCAAGTTCACGTTTTACAATGTGATAATAGGGGTAGCCTATTTGGGAATACCACCCGATAGGGCTACCGACGTTCGGACAACCCGTGTTCGATTCCCCCTGGAAGCAGTGTGAATTGTACTTGTGGTTGGGAAAAGAAATACCCCCGCTGTCGACTCAGCCGTTAGCAGGATTTGTACCAGGGTAGTGCTCTGGAAGGTGAGGAATGCCGACTCGTATCGTGAGTCTCGATACTTGAAGCGACACTGTCGAGAAGTCTCCGAACACTTCTGGGTAGGTGGGCACATATGGGTCAGAACCAGTTTTTCAAGTCTTGTACCTTTCCTTTACCTTACAATGTGATACTATTCTAAAATGTTTTTTTTTTTTTTTTTTTTTTTGGCAATTTATGTGTTATTTTTGTTGTTGCATTTGTATTAGATTTTTAAAATATAAAATTAAATCATGTACATAAATGATGTTTCATGCGTGCGAATACTACTACAGAACTTTGACTAGGGCGTACTATTTTACCTGGCAAAATAACACAGGCGGATGAATTAAAGCAAGTGGTGAGAAGCTTGGCAAAAGACGGCTACCTAATTATCATAAATAAAGACCATTCAATACATTGAAGTAGTAGGATTATGTGGGGGGGGGGGAAGAAGACCAATAATAGAACTACATTTAAGCGATTCTCAAATGGGGCTGCTACAAATAAATAGAGGGTGTCCTGTCGCTCTAATCACTCTAAAACAGCTACCAGAGAAGACGACAGAACACAATCAAAATGTGTACATAGCTTTCATTGAACAGAGAAAAAAAAACATTCGACCGAGTAAACAGAGAACAACTGTGTGAGATGCTTACAACATACGGAGTAAGCCAACATCTAACAGAGAACAACTGTGTGAGATAATTACAACATACGGAGTAAACCAACATCTAACAGAGAACAACTGTGTGAGATAATTACAACATACGGAGTAACCAACATCTAACAGAGAACAACTGTGTGAGATAATTACAACATACGGAGTAAACCAACATCTAACAGAGAACAACTGTGTGAGATACTTACAACATACGGAGTAAGCCAACATCTAACAGAGAACAACTGTGTGAGATAATTACAACATACGGAGTAAACCAACATCTAACAGAGAACAACTGTGTGAGATACTTACAACATACGGAGTAAGCCAACATCTAACAGAGAACAACTGTGTGAGATACTTACAACATACGGAGTAAGCCAACATCTAACAGAGAACAACTGTGTGAGATACTTACAACATACGGAGTAAGCCAACATCTAACCAGCCTAGTTAAAAGTCTCTACATCAACAACAGCTGCACAGTCAGAACAGCAGCAGGCTACACGGACCACTTTGAAGTTAGATCAGGTGTAAGACAGGGTGCGTACTATCCCCCCTACTATTTATTACATATATGGACTATATATGCAAGTTAGTCAACCCATCAGAGACAGAGGAGATCAACGAGCTTCTATTTGCAGACGATCAGGCGCTAATACATGGAAAAATAGAAGACATACAAGAACACTTAAATAGACTCAACAGCACAGGCACAAATGCAACATGAAAATCAACATCAACAAAACAAAAGTCTTAATATCGTAAAAGAGAAACAGAGCACCAAAATAACTATTGACCGCAGACAGCTAAAACAAACATAGGAATTTAAATACCTAGGAAGTCTAGTGACAAACGACGATTCACAAACAGCAGAAATTAGACTCAAGATACAACAAAGCTTGTCAAATCATTGGACAGTTATCACCACTATTGTCCAACAAGGAAATAACTCTACAGGCAAAGTAGAAACTCTACAATACAATCTTCATCCCAACGTTGTGCTACCAATGCCATTCCTGGGCCCTATATGTAAGAACAATAAGAAAAATAACCTCTACTGGGATTAAATGTGTTAGACGAATGACAGGAACAGCCTGTGAGATAAGATCAGAAATGAAGAACTGAGAAAAAAGCTAGGAATAGCCCCTGCTTTAGAAAATATAGAGAAGCAACAGATAAAATGGTTTGGCCACGTGACAGGGTAGAAAGATAAAAACACAACACAACGAAGCTTTAATAAACGCTGCGAGAACACCAGACCCAAGGGCCGACCATGAAATAAGATGGATTGACGGAATATTAGAACCACTAGGAAACAACAACAGCAGAGACAATCGGAAGAGCTAAAGACTGCAAATTATATCTACCCTCAACTCTGAAAGGCGAATGAGGAAATAAATAAAAAGAAACGTAATTTAAGGCGGAGTTGTGTAATTTCACTTATGCAACGTCATTACGGGCTCAACATAAAAATAGATAGTAGTAATAATACATTTAAATTAAAAAGAGATTAGAGGGTGCAATATTTGTTTTGGCCTGGCACTGACAACCCACATACTTGCCTAAGCATCAAGCTATCCAGCCCACAATAGGCAATTGCATTAGCTTCTCGACACTTTCTTTTAATCAGGCATACGTGGGTCTTGACTCTCGTCTATCTTCCTCGGATTACATTCTGACCTTGTAAGCTCGTCAGACGTCCTGAATGAACAAAACTGTTAGAATAAACTGCCAGCACAACCATTTCCGGGTCAGAGTTCGCCTCCCAAACATGGTTTTCTTTACTTGTCCAACATGCCTGATTGGCTTTGAATTCTTGTTTTCCTTTTGGCAAAACATAATTCCTTCAGCCTCAGACTAATCTTCTAGCTTATATGAGACCGTAAGTGCTATTAAAAATTGTAGTGAACATTATATTTTTTTCAATGTTGTAAAGTACCTTATTTGTTCAATATAATGAGGTAAAATAGCTTATTTTCGTTATGTAGTAAAGTAGTTTATTTTTGTAATGTAGTAAAGTAAAGTAGTTTATTTTAGTATTGTGATGAAGTAAAGTAATTTATTTTGATATTGTAGCGAAGCAAAGTAGTTTATATTTGTAATGACGTAAAAGAAAGTAACTTATTTTGGCAAGGTAATACAGTAAAGAAATTTATTTTGGTAATGTAATAAAGTAAAGTAATTTATTGTGGTAATGTAGTAAGATAACGTAACGTATTTTAGTAATATATAAAACGTTGGTCGTGACTACATCAGAGTTCACCCAGCTACTTAAAATAGGTACCAGAGAACATTTAGTTGGTTTTATATTTACATAGATTGTATGCCACTGATTTATCAGCTCTTGTGCGCTGTTTATAACATTTTTTTTGCTTTATAATATTGTTCAATTGTTGCTGTTTTGATCTGTTCGTATGTTGCCTTGCTATGTTAACTTGAATTCAACTACCTCCACCTTTTGCATGAGATCAGCCTAAGCTGATGCTCTACAATCGACCTGTGATAGTACGTGACATAGACACATGATGAGGAAGTAATAATACTGTATATAACAATGACATATTATGAGAAAGTATAACAACGTATATAACAATGACACGTTATGAGAAAGTATAATACCGTATGTAACAATGACACATGATGAGGAAGTAATAATACTGTCTATAACAATGACATATTATGAGAAAGTATAACAACGTATATAACAATGACACGTTATGATAAAGTATAATACCGTATATAACAATGACACATGATGAGGAAGTAATAATACTGTATATAACAATGACATATTATGAGAAAGTATAACAACGTATATAACAATGACACGTTATGATAAAGTATAATACCGTATATAACAATGACACATGATGAGGAAGTAATAATAATGTATTTAACATGGACACATAGTGGGAAGTATTAATACTGTATTTAACATAGACACATAGTGGGGAAGTATTAATACTGTATTTAACATAGACACATAGTGTGGAAGTATTAATACTGTATTTAACATAGACACATAGTGGGGAAGTAGTAATACTGTATTTAACATAGACACATAGTGGGGAAGTAGTAATACTGTATTTAAAATAGACACATAGTGGGGAAGTAGTAATACTGTATATAACATAGACACATAGTGGGGAAGAGCCGCGATAGCTCAGTGGTTAGTGAACTGGACTACAAAGGACAAGGGGTAGGGTTCGATCCAACCGATGGCTTCCGGGTTCGTCCAGCCTTAAATGGGTACCGGATTTCTTTCTGGGAAAGTAAAGCAGCATGGGCGTAACACCGACCACATTACCCCAAAAATCATGTGCTGAAGGTCTGTAAAATATAGGGTCACTAACACCATATTTCCCTATACGCCACTTGGCGTGATGGGGTACTTTACTTTTTTTTTTACTTTACATAGTGGGAAGTATTAATACTGTATATGACATAGACATATGATGAGAAAGTATAATACCGTATATGACAATGACACATGATAAAGTATAATACCGTATATAACAATGACACATGAGAAAGTATAATACCGTATATAACAATGACACATGAGAAAGTATAATACCGTATATAACAATGACACATTATGATAAAGTATAATACCGTATATAACAATGACACATTATGATAAAGTATAATACCGTATATAACAATGACACATGATAAAGTATAATACCGTATATAACAATGACACATGAGAAAGTATAATACCGTATATAACAATGACACATGATAAAGTATAATAGCGTATATAACAATGACACATTATGATAAAGTATAATACCGTATATAACAATGACACATTATGATAAAGTATAATACCGTATATAACAATGACACATTATGATAAAGTATAATACCGTATATAACAATGACACATTATGATAAAGTATAATACCGTATATAACAATGACACATGATAAAGTATAATACCGTATATAACAATGACACATGAGAAAGTATAATACCGTATATAACAATGACACATGATAAAGTATAATACCGTATATAACAATGACACATTATGATAAAGTATAATACCGTATATAACAATGACACATTATGATAAAGTATAATACCGTATATAACAATGACACATGAGAAAGTATAATACCGTATATAACAATGACACATGATAAAGTATAATACCGTATATAACAATGACACATTATGATAAAGTATAATACCGTATATAACAATGACACATGATAAAGTATAATACCGTATATAACAATGACACATTATGATAAAGTATAATACCGTATATAACAATGACACATTATGATAAAGTATAATACCGTATATAACAATGACACATGAGAAAGTATAAAACCGTATATAACAATGACACATGAGAAAGTATAATACCGTATATAACAATGACACATGAGAAAGTATAATACCGTATAAAACAACGACACATGAGAAAGTATAAAACCGTATATAACAATGACACATGAGAAAGTATAATACCGTATATAACAATGACACATGAGAAAGTATAAAACCGTATATAATAATGACACATGAGAAAGTATAATACCGTATATAACAATGACACATGAGAAAGTATAAAACCGTATATTACAATGACACATGCACTTAATGACTGAGACTTAACAGTCCTGGAAATATTTCGAACAAAGAAAGTTACATTTAAAATAGACTTCATCAGAAACTATGAATCTAAAACAAGTCACCAGGACAGTAACCTTTGAGCAAAATACTTCCACGGACATTTATAACAACAGCCTACCTTTATTTGTAAATAAACTTTCAAGACAGTGTCTTGTACAGAAACCGGACGAACTGACGCTTAATTTATCGAATGTGGCATCTTACATCCTTTAATACTTCACGTAACAGAAATTGATGTAGTCACTTGAACTTAGACATACTTCCCATTGGCGTGAGTGCGTAGCATCCTGATTGTTGTAGTGCGCCTTTTGGCTGGTTGCCTCCGACTTCAGCACTTAAACTTGCTAGAGCAGACTGTGGTCTTGCTCGGGTGTAGGAAGGCCTGGTCAGTCTTGGTTTTCAGTCCCTGGTGACTGTTAAGCCCCATCCCCACGACACGGAGCTGGACTTGATGAGCCACTGCAAGAATTACAAAAGACTAACATTTATACAGGAAACGACATTGCAGATATAGACAATACTTCAGGTGAACTAAAGATAGATAGATAGACTTGAACTTAGAAGAGAAAAGTTCTGGATTCTAATTTAATAAAACAGGATATACGAATTGGGAGCTCCGTTGTCTTATCAGAGACTAATAAGTTCAACAGTTCTTTATTCAGAATATCGGGTACAGTAAACAAAGAGAACGTAGACAATCTAATTTTAAACTTCCTGTGTTGATAGTAGAGTGGGTGTAGCTGATGACTGAATTGATGAGAAGGATTGTAACAGCGAGGATGATAATCGGTGAAGTCAGCCATTAAATAAGCAAGACGAGTCCGTGAAAGCAGGAGAGATCGTTACAGTTTGCAAGTAAGCAGTTCGTCATTCTGTCCAGACTCAGTTTCAATTCCCTTGAGAGCCAGGGCCGGTAGTAAAATGTTAATTAACGTAGATCAATAGTAGATCTTGGAGAAGATCGATGAAACAGAGATGAAGATGATGCGGAAGTCATGGAATGAACTTAAAAGAAGGGCATGAAATAGAACGGCTTTTAAAGTGTTTGTGCCCCACGTGGAGCTGAAAGGTAGGGAGAAGAAGAATTGTAGATCATTGAGAACTAACTGAAACCACATCAAGAGCTAGTAGGTAGAAACAAAGACGAGAAGAGACTTAGTTAAGCTAATTGTGGAAGTATATCGACCCGTTTTAGACCAAGAAGAATTTAAATTCAAAACATAAAATGAACTTCAGCTAACTCATTATGATGACTTGTATGACAACAACGACGATCACCAAGCTGCTGTAAAGCTTTCAATATCGACGATAACAGCTACAGCAATGTTCGATTAGAGAGAAATGGAAGACGCATAGATGTGTCTTTAATACCATTATAGATGTCATTGCTTGATGCTGTTCTATATATAATTGT
>JAVIAB010000117.1:17074402-17309402 GCA_032433765.1 Megaustenia siamemsis
ATAACCATGGGCAGGTTCAAGGGGTGTATAATTTATTGTTATGCTACAGGCATGGCTACACCCTTTTGGAGAACCGCAGTCTTCTGGAAGCTTGTTGACAACGAGAATAAATCACATGCGCTAGCTAGATTTCAATCATTGATTGCCAAACAGCTCCAAATACTTGCGCGCGCACGTGTGTGTGTGTATATATATATATATATATATATATATATATATATATATATATATATATATATATATATATATATGTATATGGTTTTTCAAGGCAGCAGTTTGTTTGTCAGTTTTATGCGATAATAGGATAGTATCAAGTGCGTAATATCAACAAACTAAGCTAGAAAACTAAATTGAGAATATTGAACTCAAACTTATTATCAACCCTTACATACACATGGGAAATCTGGAAAACAACAAAAGAGAAGGAGAGAGAGCTAAACGCTTATGATGACTGATGCCTAAGAAGAGTATTCTGTAAAAAATGAAATGAATTCAAGAATAATATAAAGATAAGACAAATAGCCAACCAACGATCTCATCTACAATTTGGAAGAGAAGATGGGCATGTGTTGGAGACGTGCTGAGAAGAGACAACAGGGGAATTATAAAACAGGATCTTATAAGTGAAATATAAGGATACACGAAGAGAGAAGCACGAATAGAGACACTAATAAGAACGACTTATAAGCGAAACAAAGTTGGTAGGCACAGACACATTAGACAACATTGAACATTTCGCCAAGAAATGAGTGGAGAAAAACACTATAAGCCAAATGTGATGTATAAATAGGCTGGAAGGTTTCAGATATTGTTGCTGTTGTTGCGTTCGCCAGCTTTCAACTCTGACGAAGTCCCTAGAGAGGAAGAAGTGAATTTTGCGTGTTAATCCATTTGCCCCTGGCAGCCGCGTGTGCACAGGGGTCCCTCGCCGCACAGGCAGATAACTCCGACTTCGGAGATACTCATGTTTTTTTTTCCCGTCGATGAGTAACTGACGTTTCAAGCCGGTCTTCTGCTGAGACCAGGGGTGATTGTCGCAGAGAGAAATCGTCAATAAAAATCCCAACCGTTGTAGCCGAGATTTGAACCCACAACCTCTCTGTCCCGAGGCCGGCGTCTTGTCTCGAGACCAACCAGTCCCTTATGGACTTGGAATATGAGGAAAATGTATACATGGAACACTTTTCATGCATAGCCTGCAATGGTTCCTGAAGCCTATCCACCATATACCGGAAGTTCACGTCCTCCCGAAAGTGATGATCGTCATATTTCTTTAAAAATGTATAACGCTTGATGATGTTAGGCCATCGTTGTTGACTCCAATTTCGAACATATAAACACACAGTTAGTTGTCAGATTATCCCCGTCGCACATCAAACAACAGACCGTAAGATTAGCGTACGGCCGGTCTAGGGATTTACAATGAGCCATTACAATGACGTAGCACACATAATAATGTCGGGCGCACTGCAATGACGCGCCCTTTAGAATCCTGATTACTCTAGTGAATGTAGCCTACGACGAAAAGAACACGGTGCAAATTCCCTAACTGCTGCTGACGAAGCATTTCACATTAATGAGTAACATGGAAATAACTGCGTCAAGCAAATCCAACAACGGTCATAAACAGCACCAATGAGACGTAAAGCGCAGAACAAGTCTAGACGATGGAAGGTTGCATTCACAACACTTTATTTGTCGAAAATGGAATATTGCCGGCGTACGACATTGTTTTATCGGGGCAGATGTAATAAGTAGATCATTATCTTGAATTTAACGCATAGGAGTGCAATGGAGAACCGAAATTAATCAGACATCGAATGCACTTTCTGCAGCGATCGAGAGAACGTGGACTAGATCCGCCATCTTAGAAACGGAACGATTCAGATCTAGATCAGGAATATCAACATAACGTTCAGTGAAAGATGAACCAATGACGTGTCCAGCATTGACGTGTCAATCAATGACGTGTCCAGCAAGTCGACTATGATTATTCTGTTCAAACTTATTGCTAAAGAAAATAAAAGAAAACATCCACTCTCACTGTTCGTAATAGTTAATGGTCAACTATTACCTTCAATTATTCTTTCTTCATTTCTTACCCTTCTTATCCTTTCGTATATATATATATATATATATATATATATATATATATATATATATATATATATACTTATATTAACTTTCTATTTCGTATTTTTATTTACTCCTCCTGTACAATTTGGGGACAAATAAGAAACAAGTGCAACGTGTCAAATACTTGGACACAATGATAACATCAGATGGAAGATGCAGCATGGAAATAAAAAAAAATAGAATAGCTCAGGCCAAAATAGCATTTAAGAAAATGAAAATTGTCTTATGCAACAAAAATATGTCAATAGAAGCGAGAAAGATAGTTCATCGGTGCTATTTAGAGCAAATTCTGATCTATGTAAGCAATTCATGGACAGTAAACAAATAAATGAAAAGACGATTAGAGGCCACAGAGATGGGATTTCTCAGAAGAATGTTGAAAGTTTCCTGGACAGCTAAAAAGACCAACGGGGAAATTCTCAGAGCCCTACACAGAAAAAGGAGTTAATAAAAAACATCAGAAAGAAACAATCAACATTTTTCGGGCACATAATGAGAAGGTGAAAGTTAATGCTTGGAATACTTGGTTACAACTGGAAAAATACAGGGAAAGAGAGATCGCGAACGACAAAGAGAGAAAATACTATACAGCTTGATGTAATGGCATGGAAAACAGTCAGAATTCATACGATGTACTGTGGATAGAAGATTGTGGAAGGACATTATCGCCTACATAAACCGGTATGGCACATGATAATGATACAATTTAGAGTGTCCATGAAGATAAAAATGTGAACTTCTGGAACTTCTATCAACCTCAGCCATTGCTTGTTATTGTTTCCTACAAGTTGTCACTCCTCAATCTAGGTCTGTGTCTGCCCCGGGCTTTAACTTCCTTCGTCTTTTCCTATAAAAGATGTATTGTATTAAATGAAATCATAGGACAATTACATTGATCTATCTAACAACATTATTCATTTAAACAAAATTAACTAAATTGAGAAGTATACACTTCCAATAATAGTTTATTCTTAAAAATATATATATTAAAATGATTACTCCTAAATAATTTACTAGATATTCAACAAAATCGTCTATAATATTATTTGTATTCAATAAATTGGATGCGAAATTTTCAACAAAATACATCTGTAGACTTCCTGAAGTGCTTATATCTCCCCGGGATAAAAAAAAAATGAATGCAAAAATTATGGGATACATATACAACATGAAAATCAAACTGAAGATGTATGATAACTATGTACTTAAAGTGTTTTTATAATAGATCTGAAAGCTGGAGAAAAGCTGAAACGGAAATATCAAGCCAGTCGTAATTCAATATAAATTGCCAAAAGAAAATTTACAGAATATTTTGGCCAAATAAAATGAACTACTAATTACTTACCTGGCAACATAAAGGGTACTCCCTACTTTGTTCTCTCTCTCCCTCTCTCTCTCTCTCCCTCTCTCTCTCTCTCTCTCTCTCTGCGACCAGGACTCAATCAGAGTAGGATTCCAGACTCTCACATAAAGTCAGCTGTCAGGCTAAGTGTGTTGATCGCCCCCACAGACAGAACATCACAATTAGAGTCTGCCAGATCCACTCTGACTGAACACCCGTTAAAACTTTGCACTGTGTTCTGCGCCAGTGGCCCAGTGCATCCAATTTCAGCCAGCATTTTATTCAGGTTAGCTTTCCTTAGCCTTTGATTGTCCCAAATCCTCCTGCAAGGCAGCAGATGATCTTCTGTAGGGGGATTCTGCCCTTAGATGGTCGGCCCTCCCAGGTTTACGAGCACCATCTGCCCGAGTCCCTAGAGGTGACTAACACAGACATAGACTTTGTTCTAATATAACCTACAGGGAAAGATGTACAACAAAACCTAGAACTACATCTGGTATACGTAGATCAAGAAAGAGCATTCTACAGAGTAAAATAGATAAACTACGAAACATGTTAAAATTTCATGGCGTTAATAACTACACGATACACATGTGTACAAGTTTTTAACACAGAAAGTAGAAAGGACTAACGAGCGTTACTCACAACGATTTATCAATCATCATCATCATCATCATCAAGTACTAAGCCTGCTGGCGTAGGTGATCATGTCTCTCCACAACTTTCGATCGCGATAGTTATTTATCATTTCTGTTGCTGACCTTCTGCCAAGCCATTCTCTTAAGCTGTCTGGTATCTTTTCTCTTTGCTTCCCTCTATCTCTTTGTCCCTCAATTTTCCCGGTTTTTACAATATATTCCAGCTGTTCCCTTCTTATTACATGGTCAAAAAATGATGATTGTTTCTTCCTAATATTGGAAATTAGCTCTCTTTTTGCTTTGGCCTCTTTCAGAACGTTTTCATTGCTCTTTTTAGCTGTCCATGGTATTCTCAACATTCTTCTGTAAAACCATATTATCAAACCCTGGTTCGGTAAGGGGCATCATGTGCTACAGGTGATACCCGATCGTCATCAAGCTACTATAAGCAAAATAAAGATAAAACAGACTCTAAAGATTTATCAATACATTTGGAGTTATACAGAGATACGTGTTGTTACTGTTGTTCATTACATGCTAGGAAACTTTATACAGAGATACGTGTTGTTACCGTTGTTCATTACATGATAGGAAACTTTATACAGAGCTTCGCAGTAGGAAAGAATCCAATCATCAGAAGAGGACCCGTGAAGCTGGCGTTTCGTTCCTTTAGCGTTCATGACACTTTAGAGTAATGAAGGCCGACCTGAGCTTGGCCGAGGGCCGGATTGTAGCCGGGCTCAGAACCAGAGGGCCAAACTTAAGAATATCATCAAAAATTACATGATGTAATTTAGTAAATGATAAATAATGCCTGCGCTTTGACATTATATTTTATAATTTGTAACAAGACAATTATTTAATTAAAAAATACCTTTATATATATTTTTTAAAAAACCGATTGGAATTTATGGTTTTATTTATAGTTATTAATATAGTACTTTCTGTAGACTTTTCTAGGACCGAGAAAAATCTCACGGAAAGACTCGCGGGCCGCATTTAGCCCGCGGGTTGCCATTTGGCCATCACTGATATAGGGAGTAGGGCTCACTCTTGGTCATGACTGAAAGCCGGCTCTATGTTATGTATACAATAGCTAAACCTGTTCTGCGCAACAATTCTGATAGGATCTGCAGACCAAGTCATTCGCAAACTCCTGTCATAGCATTAACCTGGAACATTACCATTGAAGCACACACGCACACACACACACACACATGAACTCATGTCGTAGCATTAACCTGGAACATTACCATTGAAGCACACACGCACGCACACACGCACATAAACACACAAACTCCTGGCGACGCATCAGACCAAGAAGAAAGTGAGTGAAGACATTAAGGAGACATTGAACTTGGCAACAGAAAAAGTGGGAGATCTAGCTAGAGATAGAGATTCTTTCAGGCGGGCCGTGGTAAATGCAACTTTTTGTGGGAGATCTGGCTTGAAGCAGAAATTCTTTCAGGCGGGCCGTGGTAAATGCAACTTTTTGTGGGAGATCTGGCTAGATGCAGAAATTCTTTCAGACGAGCCGTGGTAAATGCAACTTTTTGTGGAAGATCTGGCTAGAAGCAGAAATTCTTTCAGACGAGCCGTGGTAAATGCAACTTTTTGTGGAAGATCTGGCTAGAAGCAGAAATTCTTTCAGACGAGCCGTGGTAAATGCAACTTTGTGTGGGAGATCTGGCTAGAAGCAGAAATTCTTTCAGACGGGCCGTGGTAAATGCAACTTTTTGTGGGAGATCTGGCTAGAAGCAGAGATTCTTTCAGACGGGCCGTGGTAAATGCAACGTTCTGTGGGAGATCTGGCTAGATGCAGAAATTCTTTCAGACGAGCCGTGGTAAATGCAACTTTTTGTGGGAGATCTGGCTAGAAGCAAAAATTCTTTCAGACGAGCCGTGGTAAATGCAACTTTTTGTGGGAGATCTGGCTAGAAGCAGAAATTCTTTCAGGCGGGCTGTGGTAAATGCAACTTTTTGTGGGAGATCTGGCTAGAAGCAGAGATTCTTTCAGACGGGCCGTGGTAAATGCAACGTTCTGTGGGAGATCTGGCTGGAGATAAGAGATTCTTTCAGGCGGGCCGTGGTAAATGCAACTTTTTGTGGGAGATCTGGCTAGAAGCAGAGATTCGTTCAGACGGGTTGTGGTGAATGCAACGTTCTGTGGGAGATATGGCTAGACGCAGAGATTCTTTTAGACGAGCCATGATGAACACAACCTCCAGCAAAGGACATGCGACCTGATAATAATGATACATATTCCACAGGCAGAACAGCTAATCCAAGAGCGCAAAACATTCTTAAAGAGTCCTCATTTGCTGGCAAGCAAGTAATTATAGGACAAACGCAAGAAGACCGGTAAGAACAATTTAAACATAACCATAGGGGTGGGGGTGGGTTGACTTGCTGTAAGATGTCGGCCTCTGGACGGTAAAGTCACAGATCTGAACCTTGCCACAGGCGGTGCTAAATGTTCACTTTGAATCTGTAGTTTAGGCTTGACTCTTCCTTGGTCACTGGGATAATGTGATTTCTATCCTTCAAGGATAACGGTGACTAACCCAGGAGGTCTCGCGCACGTTAAAGAAATATTGGCAGTCGAAATTCGAAAATATTAGGTCAAAATGGTCGCAGCCATAGCAAAATCGCTACTTGAAAATTTGCCCACGCCAAGACGGATTAACGGGCCGAAAGGCTTTGCGGTTTATCTGTAAACTAGCGACACGGCGCGGTTTCGTCTACCTAAAAAGTGAACGCTAAGAAAAAAAAAAACGCAACTAAAACAAGAAGATGTACGACTAAAACGGGAAATTGTGTACATTGCTAGAGACAATACATAGCATTTTTGGTGCGTCCAAGATGGCGGTGTATTTTCACTAGTCCGTAGTCAACGAAGCGTAGTTTTATTTCTGTGAGCTGCTAAACGACGAAAATCAAACGCTCACGGTGCGTTCACATGCTGTAGAGCTAACTGACTGGAGTTGGCCAGTCTACAACGTGGAAACGGGTTCTGGACCGCGCGACTGAATGAGTGCACGTGAGTCTAGACCATCCACAGCATCGACGTTCAGCGACCGAATGAATCATGACGACAGTAAGTATTCAGATGAAGCCCAAAAGACAACAACGAAGGAGGAAAACTTTAGCACCTATGGACATGTTCGGAGAATAATGATGATGACCCGCTAATAACTCAATACATAGCTACAAGTCTTACATGAAAACGGCACGGGCGTAATACCGACCACATTACCCCAAAAATTATGTGCTGAAGGTCTGTAAAATTTATGGTCACTAACACCATATTCCCTATACGCCACTTGTCGTGACGGGGGTACTTGATTACTTTTACTTACTTGAAAACATCACATTAAAACAGACGGAAGGTTTCAAGCACTAGAAACAACATAAGTATCACCACAACCAATAATACAAAAGACCAGATGGCAAAAAGGAAAACCAGGGAAAACCCCCACTGACGTGGTGTTTTCAGCTATGCAAGCTATAGACGGCTGAAGTAAACCTACCCACAACCGTCCTGCTCACAAAGCTGAATCTATCAATCTATCTATTGTCCTTTCGAGCCGAAGACGGCACATAGGGCAGAACCACAATCTCAAAAACAGAATACTTGCGTGCCCAAATGGCACATATTGCAGAGATCACTGCTTCTAAAATGTATGGTAAGTAAACCTACCCATAACCGTCCTGCTCACAAAGCTGAACACGTCACGTTAATAAGAGGTTTTTGGGGGTTACCTTTCTGGTCACGTTTATTACAATCTTAGTGGAAAAAAAAATAGATTTGTAGGTAACTCCCACTTGTAAAGGGAGCCGCTATAGCTCAGTGGTTAGTGAACTGGACTACAAAGGATAAGAGGTAGGGTTCACCCAGCCTTTAATGGGTACCGGATTTTTTTTTCTTGTGCCGAATCATGTTCCGAAGGTCTGTAAAATATATGGTCACTAACACCATATTCCCTATACGCCACTTGGCGTGACGGGGGTACTTTACGTTTTTTTTTAACCCACTTGTAAAACAGTACTTTAAAGGGTACTTACTTTAAGGTGAGTGTGCTCGCTTCCTGAACAGAGGAATCTGGTTTCAATTTCCACAAGTGGCGGGGTGTTTGTTTTTTTAACCAACAAAGGCTCCAGGGTTCACCCAACCTAAAAAAAAGTGGATACTAGAGATCTTTCTGAGAAGTTATGATGGTCTGAAGTGATACCAACCACATCACACCCAAGATGTGCGGTCGTCATGGAAACACATGGTCACTAGCACCATATTCATCGTGCGTCTAGCAAGACAGGGGAGAGAACCTTACCTATCTTTACTTTACTTTCTAGCTCTTGCACAACTCTACCCTTATAATTGGATAATTATTTTCACACTATACAAAAACACCGTGGCTAAAACTAAGAATAGCAAAATGTTACATCTTCTCAATATTCCTGTATGGTGCAGAAACATGGACATTAGACACGAGTAGTATCAAAAGATGGACAAGTCAACCGATGATAACCTGCACCATCAAAGCAAGAGACAGAGCGGATTGGCGCTCCATGGTAGCTAACCTTCGATACGGAAACGGCACTCAATGATGATGATAATGATACAGAAACATCGGAGAGATATTTTAAAAAGACAAAATGAAAATGTTGACCAGTTTGTAATTTTCTTACATATGAAATGTAAAGCTTTCCACGTACTTTTTAAATATTTTTTTTTAAAGAGAATTTCGTACAAATTAGGAATGTTTTTAGCCTGCCTCGTTTTTGTTTTTTTTACTCATTGTGCACTGAATGGTAGTGCTTGAAATGGTCCCAAACTTTGCTTTCTACTCATCGTGCACTGAATGGTAGTACTTGAAATGGTCCCAAACTTTGCTTTCTACTCATCGTGCACTGAATGGTAGTACTTGAAATGGTCCCAAACTTTGCTTTCTACTCATTGTGCACTGAATGGTAGTACTTGAAATGGTCCCAAACTTTGCTTTCTACTCATCGTGCACTGAATGGTAGTGCTTGAAATGGTCCCAAACTTTGCTTTCTACTCATTGTGCACTGAATGGTAGTACTTGAAATGGTCCCAAACTTTGCTTTCTACTCATTGTGCACTGAATGGTAGTACTTGAAATGGTCCCAAACTTTGCTTTCTACTCATTGTGCACTGAATGGTAGTACTTGAAATGGTCCCAAACTTTGCTTTCTACTCATCATGCACTGAATGGTAGTACTTGAAATCCACCCCAATCCCTGTATAAGTATTAAGCCCATCCAACTCGAGCTTCCTTCTGTTATCATATATAATCTAATACACAGAAAAGAGACATTAAATGGAGACCAGTGATCCTTGACACTGACTTGTAAACAAACAAACAAGGATATAACACACACGCACACAAAGAGAGAGAAAGAGTGAGAGAGAGATTGAGAGAGAGAGAGATAGCTACTATACAAAGCCAAACACTAAAAAAAATTCAACTTCAAATGTGCCCATATTTTCACACCAATTTTTAATTGTCTAAAAGCCAAAATTAAACAAATAAATTATTCCCAACTGTACAAACTAACAAAAAAAAAAAAAAAAAGTTATCAAAATTGATAATCACTTTAAAAAAAAAATACATTCGCATAAAAATGTGCATATCACAGTTGTTCATTACAAAGAATAGTTACAAATGATTAATATAAGCAATACATGTTGAAATATCACCCACATCAAACAATAATATTGAGTTCCCTGGGCACTTAAACAGTTGATCTCTTGAAGTTGTGATTTAAATGAGAGATGACTACAGGCGAATATGGTAATGGTATAGTGTGAAATCTGATGTGAAAACATCTAATTTATCTATCTATTGTCCTTTTGAGCCGAAGACGGCACATAGGGCAGAACCACAATCTCAAAAACAGAAACCTTGCGTGCCAAAGTGGCACATATTGCAGAGATCACTGCTCTAAAATATATGGTGCTGTTTCCATAACAATACTTTTTACAATGACAGCTTGTCAAGCCATTGATCAATCTCCTTAGTCGCCTCTTACGACATGCCTGGAAGGTCACAGTGTCACTATTCTTTACTTCCCTCATAATGAGGCCCCGGTAACACACAGGTAAAATCTCATTTATACATTAACTTAATTCAAAAGTCCTTCCCATTTAATGGTATATAGAGGGAAAATGCAATCTTTTAAGGATGGGGGACTGCGTATGTGTAAGTCTTGTAAGTCATGTTGACACATCAAACTAGAATATTCTAAAGTAAAGATACATCACAGAAGAGAATTGTAAAGTCATGATACATACATCAAACTAGAATACTCTAGTAATCAGGATGAAGAGCAATTACATGAAGCTAGAAAATTCTAAAATCCCAAATAAAACATCAAACTAGAACATTCTAAAAAAAATATAATGGAGACATAAACCAGCTTACTCCAAATTCAGGATACAGACATTTAAATCGAACATTCTAGAATCTGGATGGAGACACCAAAGTAGAGCATTCCATAAACATGATAGAAACATTAAACTAATGAATTTTGTAATCAGCAAAGAAACATTAAACTAATGAATTTTGTAATCAGCAAAGAAACATTAAACTATGAATTTTGTAATCAGCAAAGAAACATTAAACTAGCGAATTAAAAAAAAAAAATCAGGATGCATACATGAAACTACATAATACAAAAGAGAATGGATACAACAAACTTGAGAATTTTAAAATCAACATAAACAGGTTAGAGCATAAGACAGGGTAACCACCATAAACTAGAGTTTACAAAATTAGGATGTTAAATTAAGCTGAAAAAATTCTAAAATTAGTACGGATTACAAGAAGTTGCTGAATTCTACAATCGGGAATATCACATTACATTAGTGAATTCTAAAATCAGAATGGCACATTAAACTATTTCAGTATGGCATATTAAATTACAGCACTCTATAATCAGGATGGACACATTAAACTACAGCATTCTAAAATGAGTATGATCACACAGCACTTAGAGCATTTGAACATTGGAAAATAAAAGCCATTCATTTCATAAAGAGATCATCATCATCATCATTGAGTGCCATCTCCGCATCGAAGGTCGGCTACCATGGAGCACCATTCCACTTTGTCTCTTGCCTTGATGGTACAGATTGTCATAGGTTGACTTATCCATCTTTTGATGCTACTCGTCCGTGTTAGTCTAGGTCTGCCTCTTTTACCTTGTATTTTCCCTTCCAATATTACTTTTATTAGGCTGTTGTTTCTTTTAACATGCCCCAAAAATTTCATTTCATTTCACAAAGAGATAACACACATTATTTCAAAGAGAACTAACAATATGCCATGAAGTAAGTGAAACAGCCAGAAATTAGTTGGTGTCTTAAGGTGGAATTGGTCATAAGAATCATTCTCAAAATTAATGTTGGGCAGGTTTGACTTAATGCTCTAAGTCAGTGGCATCGAGTGAGTAGGGAGCGGTTGTCTGGGGGAAAGGGGAGTATGCCCTCGGTGCATCAATCTTAGGAGAGCAACATTTCAAAAAGAAGTAAAAGAAAGTAACAATAATATGTAAGTAATAATTTTACATAAGATATAATAGGTTATGTGGCGTAATATTTGTCTTGCATTAGTGCTGGCAATCCACACCATGCACATGACTGTAGTCACTTAAAGTGAGTGTGTAATAAATTAAACATAATTTCCTTTAAGTACTTGGTTGGTCATAGATAAACGTTTCTCTGGTGCTTGGGGTAGTTATGGGAAGAAGTTTAATTTATGGTTGTGGTAAAATATTATTCTCTAGTTCCACTATTGCTTCATGTGTGTGTGTGTGTCTGAATGCTAATACCACACTAACATAGAGATGTGAAAGCTGGAAATCCATCCAGACTTTGAATTGGAAATTCATTGTTTTTGATAAAAAGAGTCTCAGAAAAATCTGAACAAAAGTTGGAGAGAATACATTTGAAACGATAAGAGACAAATCTAAACAAGAAAATGTGTCGAGTTTTGTAAGAAGGCATTGGAAATACATAGGACATGTTCTGAGAATGAATAAAGAAAGACTTCCCCATCACGTATTTAAGTGGAAAGCATCTGGTAAAAGAAAATAAGGAAGAATAAGAGAATCAAGATACATAACAATTACTAGGGAAAGCTCATTCATGGAACTTAAAACAACAAAGATCAACAAGAACCAGCAGCGAATCATCAAATGTCCATTAATATGACATCTGACTTTGACCCCATATTTGGCACAAGAGTAAAATGAATAAAAATGAATTCTTTTTGTCTTTTTAATTATTCTATCTATCTATCTATCGACCTTTCAAGCCATAGCCGGCCCATAAGACATAGACCCAGATACTCCTTCTCTTATCTAAATTTGTATTTTAGCAGTTTTCAATACTTGTAAAGATCTTTTATTAAATCTCGCCATTTGTCTCCGAGTTGCTTGCACAGAACAGAGACAAATGGCGAGATTTGATAAAAGATCTTTACAAGGATTGAAAACTGCTAGAATAAAAATTTAGATTTAAATATTCTAATTATTACTTTTACATTATCTAAGATCAGACTGAAAACAAAACAAGTCTTGACAGAAACAAATATCATACCTACATAAAATGAATAATGAAATTACTACTATCATCAATATGAGCTCTGAACAGAATTACAAACATGTAAATAAGTTCCAGTAAATTATTACAAATAGTTATCACTTCATCATGTTACTCCATTTATATCACCTCTTTTACCTAATATATTTAATCTTCATGTGATAACACCTGTGCTTTGTAAAGTCCAAAATGGATGGTCCAGTTATTCATTTCATTTTGAGCAGAAGATGTCACACACATAAAGGGAGAAATTAAAAAAAATAAATGTCAGATGAATCTTTGTTGCTGTTGTTCTAGTATTGTTAGACAATGTTTTGCCAGAAGTCTCTATTCTAGATGAGTTTCTCGGTGAAGGAGGTGATGCCAACTTTTATTGTCCCTCTTATCAGAGTTCTTTCCAATCTTTTTCTAGGTTTGCTTCTTTTTTTTTGACTCTTTAGTTATCTGTTCTTATCATATGCCCATTTTCTTCACTCAAATATAGATGATTTTGCTGCTTTTAAAATCATCCCATAGCATTC
The DNA here is from genome assembly GCA_032433765.1 of Megaustenia siamemsis. Lineage (NCBI taxonomy): Eukaryota > Metazoa > Mollusca > Gastropoda > Stylommatophora > Ariophantidae > Megaustenia > Megaustenia siamemsis. Next base: position 17,087,666 of record JAVIAB010000117.1, read on the forward strand.
AAAATATTTTCCCAGAGACATTTGTTTTTGAATGCATTTAATTTATTTTCCATTTCTTTATTGTTCTCCAACTCTCAAATGCATATGTTAAGGTGGTGATAATAGATTTGATGTGAAGTTCATGAAGCCATGAGTTGAAATATAAAATGCATAGATCATGATCTTGTTTGCAGAATCTATGCCTATTTAAAGAGGTTACCACAAAGGGGGCACTACTGCGATGGGGGCACTGCTATGATGGGGCCACTAATATGATGGGGGTACTGCTATGACGAGGGCACTGCTATGACGGGGCACTGCTACAACGGGGGCACTGCTATGATGGGGGCACTGCTATGACGGGGGCACTGCTATGATGGGGACACTGCTACGACGGGGACACTGCTACGACGGGGGCACTGCTATGACGGGGACACTGCTACGACGGGGACACTACCACAATGGGGGCACTACTACAATGGGGGCACTACTACAATGGGGACACTACTACAATGGGGACACTACTACAATGGGGACATTACTACAATGGGGTCAATGTTCTATATGAAAGGGGTAATGATGTTTCTAAGTGACTCTTTACTGAAGGGCAGCAATGATTGTGTTAAGGAAACAATTATGAGAAAATGGCAATCTGGAGTCAGGCTCAGTATGAATGAAACAAGATAAACAAAAATTACCAATTTGGGGTGATTGTGATCAGTAGTCTATGTGAACCATCACATTAATTCATTTCTCATGCCATCTATTAAATGAGACAAAACAAGTATGGGTCTATTCAAAGTGGCATGCTGCTGAATCTGTCGATAATTTGTTAGCACCTAATGAGAACTGAAAATACTACTCTTTAATACTTCTTTAATGTTAAGAAAACCGATAAAGAGTGCCCACATGACTTGTAATATTTGGACAACAATCTGATATTTTCATGATCACTGCCTCATTTATTAGCGATGTTGCCTGTATAATGCTGGTTATTCCTATTTTCTTACAAAAAAATCTCTGGTACCCATTTCTAGCAGCTTGGTCCAAAGCTGTGTTGGTGAGGAAAAAAAACACAATAATTTCCACAATCGAGAACCGAGCTCAGATCCACATCATTGGTAGACAATCACATAAATCACTTGACACTCGTAGCTTGTAGTCATATGTAGATGGAGCTGACATTTTGACACAGAGAAAGATTTCTAAACTAGTTTGTTACTTCAAAGCTTCTTCTCAATACAAGTACACAAAAAATGGGGAGAGAGCTTATGTTAAATAAAAAGAAATTAGGAGGCAAGACTCCAGACAGCAACAGAGAGAGCTTATGTTAAATAAAAATAAATTAGGAGGCAAGACTCCAGACAGCAACAGAGAGAGCTTATGTTAAATAAAAATGTATTAGTAGGCAAGACTCCACACAGCAACAGAGCTAGGAGCTGTCAGGAAATCATAGTTGGTGGGTTGTGCTAGGATAGGTGAACGATAATCATCCAGACCCTACTCCACTTCTCTGTGGTGCCTCTATAAACAGACTAACAAGTCTAGTCTGGCCAAGCAAGTAGGAATCGAAGAGGGAAGACAACCTGGTACTCAAAAATGCAGTGCTGAAGCTGGATGTGTTGGGCCAAAAGGAGCAAATATCACAGTTCTACAGCAAACCACATCTTCGCCCACTTAATGTCCTTTTAAAGAAAGATGATGAATAGATCAATCAATTCCTTTAGTAGTCATTGGGTGAACTCAGAAAGAAGGAAATGCAATTTAATTAATCTATCTATCTATCTTTCGTTTGCCTGAAGTATTGTCTATATCTGCAATGTTGCTTCCTGTATAAATTTTACTGTCTTTTGTAATTCTTGTAGTGGCTCATATAGTTTTGTCTGTAGTGTTGTATCTATGGGCCAATGGGTTTTCCTTAATCTACTATATTCAGTAGGGAGCCGCGATAGCTCAGTGGTTAGTGAACTGGACTACCACGGACAAGGGGTAGGGTTCGATCCCAACCAACGGCTTCCGGGTTCACCCAGCCTTAAATGGGTACCGGATTTTTTTCTGGGAAAGTAAAGCAGCACGGGCGTAATACTGACCACATTACCCCAAAAATCATGTGCTGAAGGTCTGTAAAATATAGGGTCACTAACACCATATTTCCCTATACGCCACTTGGCGTGACGGGGGTACTTTACTTTTTACTTTTACTATATTCAGTACAGTCTTGAAGTATGTGTTCTGCGCCTGTCCACATGTACATGTAATTGAGGTGCCGATCTTGAATTTTGTATACATGTGACTGTGGAGTCGATAATTTAATTAATAACTGAATGCAACATTTTTTGGTGTAAAACAATACGCTGTCTTGCATATAAAAATGATACGAAATAATGAGGCTAATTCCGTACAAATAGATTGACCTTTAAAGTACATACAAGTGGAAATATGAGTGTTTCAGATATGTCATTACCCATAAATCGTACGTCATGGAATAAAAATAAATTAATAAGATCTACTAAAGGTTTATGGAATGGCTTTCATATTGGCAAATGTGTAAGTAAGCAACAGTCAACTACATACATAAATATTGCTCTTTACAACACACAACTTTTCAGTTATAGGGAGAACATTTTTTAATTTAAAAAATTGAATACAGTATCTTTTACTCAAAATTCTGGTGAAGAATTTTTACTGGAAATAACAGCTTTTCACTTAAATAAAAAAAAAATAAAAACAGACTTTACATTATCAAAAATATTGATGGAAAAAAAATAAGTAACAAATAAAGAGAACTAATCTTACTGCTAGTGTATAAAGAATATTGTGTTAGTTCCCATCATACCTATTATCTATGACATAGTACACACACATATGTTGTCAATATATATATATATATATATATATATATATATATATATATATATATATATATATATACATATATATATATGGGAGATTACAAGACTGCACAAAAACTTAAAGATGAACTATCGCTATCAAGCATCTCTAACTAAAATTGACACTTTCACAAAAATTAATAATTTGATTTAAAATGGCAAAATGGGAGCTTAACAAAAAGGAAAAAAAAAAAGCTTGAACATTCAATAAATAAAATGCAGCTTTTAATGAGAAGGATAACTCTGTTGAAAGAATGACATATTTTATTTCTGCTTCAGTGAAGAAATATTAAATGCTAAAGACTGGCGGAGAAGTGTGGAAAGATTGAAATGTAAGATCAGGAATATATTGTGGGATTTATGAAGAATACATGTCCTGAATGATTAGTATTTATTTTATAGTGGAGCTATGTTGAAAATTGTATGGTATTTATTGAGGATCTATCTTAAAGATTGCATGGTATTTATACAGGATCTATATTATAGATTGCATAGTATTTAAAGAGGATTTATCTTAAAGATTGTATGGTATTTATAGAGGATTTATAGAGGAACTATCTTAAAAATTGTATGGTATTTATATAGTATTTATAGAGGATTTATCTTAAAGATTGTATGGTATTTATATAGTATTTATAGAGGATTTATCTTAAAGACTGTATGGTATTTATATAGTATTTATAGAGGATTTATCTTAAAGATTGTATGGTATTTATATAGTATTTATAGAGGATTTATCTTAAAGATTGTATGGTATTTATATAGTATTTATAGAGGATTTATCTTAAAGATTGTATGGTATTTATATAGTATTTATAGAGGATTTATCTTAAAGGTTGTATGGTATTTATATAGTATTTATAGAGGATTTATCTTAAAGATTGTATGGTATTTATATAGTATTTATAGAGGATTTATCTTAAAGATTGTATGGTATTTATATAGTATTTATAAAGGATCTATCTTAAAGACTGAATAGTATTTATAAAAGTTTATGTTGAAATTGTATAGTATAGTATATATAGAGGAACAATGTGGAAGATTTTATGGTATTTATTGCAGATTTATAATGAAAATGGTATAGTACTTATTGAGGACATATGTTAAAGAAAAGAATACATAGCCAGAAAGTATATAAGGAGAATCAATGTTAATGATTGTATGGTATTTATAGAGGATCTATTATATAATATATATATTATATTTCCCTCATGTGGGAAACAACAGGTAAGAGGAAAAGAGGAAGACCCAGAGAGACACTGAGAAGAACATTGATGAGAGAGGCAAGAGCAGCAGGAATTGGCTCCCTCAATGAGATAGAGCTGCTTGCACAGAACAGAGACAAATGGCGAGATTTGATAAAATATCTTTAAAAGAATTGAAAACTGCTAGAATAAAAATTCAGATAAGAGAGGAAGTATCTTGGTCTACGCCCTATGGGCCGACTATGGCTCAAAAGGTCAATAGATAGATAGATAGATTATATAACTGTACATTATTTATAGAAACTACCAGTAGTTTGACCATGGAGATAATAACTAAAGCAATGGCCTAACTAGAAACACAATATTTTACTCAAGTGTGTTTTTTGAGAGACTCGAGGAGTACGCTCAGGAAAATCTGAGGAGGCTGAGCACAAAGGCAGTGGTTGGAGTCACTAAAGAACTCAAGTCTGATTGGGATCAGTTTCATTTTCATTAATGGACACTGAGGTAGGAAACAAATGAGCTGACAGCCTGGCTGGAAAAGCTGCTGTGGATGACAGGCATGCAATGGTATTCTGAATGCCCTCAGCAATGATCATAAATCTACAACACAGTTCAGACTGCATGAACATCAGATCAAATCTGGGAATGCCAGAAAGGAGCACTGCACAGAGAAAGCACAGAGAAATAATAAATCAACACAGAGTTGGGGGTCACCGGTCTCCACACATTGAAGGACATACTAGGGAGGAAATCTGAGAACTTATAGACATGTCCGGTGTGCAATGAGGATGATCTGTCAACTAAACTAAACCAAACACTACTTATAAAGCATCTATGTTGCATTTTCATCATCGAGTGCCATCTCCGCATCGAAGGTTAACTACCATGGAACGCCATCCCGCTCTGTCTCTTGCTTTGAAGGTTGTCATAGGCTGACTTGTCCATCTTTTGATGATCGAATAAATTCAGAGGAAGAGGTATGTTTACAGCACTCGGAAAAAATGACAAATAATCAACAACAGAAAAAAATATGGACCAAAGCAGGATCGAACCCGTACTCAGTGGCATACCTCTTCCTCTGAATTTATTCACGGATTATCGCCTCGGAAGTTTCCCTCTATAATAATATTCATTTATTATTATTTGTCTCCATCTTTTGATGATACTCGCCCATGTTAGTCTTCGTCTGCTTCTGCCTCTATTTTCCCTTCCAATATTACTTTTAGTAGGCTGTTGGGTCTTGTAACATGCCCCAAAAATTAGAATTCGCAGTAGCTGCATAGTTGCATTTTATGGCTAGTATTTTCCATTGTGGATTCCAGAACATGACATGTCTTGGAACAAATGCTTTGATGATTCCTTAATAGACACCTTATTTCTCATACATCTCTTTAATTGTCCCATTTTCCACATTTAATCAATTCTTTCCATATTTATTATATTTACAGAAATTATTTAAAAAATCCCTTCGACACAGAAAGACAAATGAGGAAAAATGAAGAAAAATTTAAAACAAAATTGAATTACGATGTGAATTGTGAAATGCATCACATTTCCTATGTACAATTAAACCTTAACAGAAAAGCACAAAAACAATGTTTATATAAAGATACATAATGGACAGCAGGTTGCTCTAGATTAAAAGCTGCATATTAGAGCATTAGAAATACAAAAACCTCTCTCTGTGAGGATATCTTTAATCTTTTGAATTCTACAATCGATAATTAAAGAGAAAGGTCCCAAAATGTGATGAAGAAATAGAATGTAATGTGTAAACACTGACATTTTATAAGAGTAATCTGTTTGTAATGACGAAATAGAATGTAATGTGTAAACACTGACATTTTATAAGAACAATCTGTTTGTAATGAAGAAATAGAATGTAATGTGTAAACACTGACATTTTATAAGAGCAATCTGTTTGTAATGAAGAAATAGAATGTAATGTGTAAACACTGACATTTTATAAGAGCAATCTGTTTGTAATGAAGAAATAGAATGTAATGTGTAAACACTGACATTTTATAAGAGCAATCTGTTTGTAATGAAGAAATAGAATGTAATGTGTACACTGATATTTTATACGAGTGTCCCAATTTGTGGTGATGATACAGAATATAATGCTAAAAAGTTATATTTTATGAGATTGGTCTGAAAGCTGTAGAGACTTCACCAACAACATGAAATGCTACAGAAGAATATTCCAAATATTCTGGACAAACAAAAGAACACACAAAATTAACTTCAGTTTAGACTAAACATAAATGAAACATGGCTATTGAATTTAGATTTAAAAAAAAAAAACATACTTTGGCCATATAAAATCAAAGCAATAAAAGGAACAACAATGGACTTAACTTTTTCCGTATGTTCCGCCGCATGGTGCGCCATATCCATTTCAGTTGCGTACGTTCAGCTGCATAGTGTGCCACACTCAATTTGAGTATTGTGAACGCCATCAAACCATATTCTTTTTACATGTCTTGTATCATCTTGATACTGGTGAAATCTAATACCTTGTTCAATTATCTAAACATTCATATATAATATGTTATACGTTAGATAAATATAAATAATTAGATTGATTCTTAAAACCATGAACAATTTTGTCTGTGAAATCTCCTCCGTTTCATCGATAAAAAGCTTCCGTACGGAAAGAGTTAATGGAAAGTGGATAACAAGCGAATAGAAGATGGGACATTATGGACTCCCTAGAGACTACAGTAACTGAGGTAGATAACTAAGCATGTAATTAAAAATAAATATTCAAATTACAGTTAAAGAGAAGCGATCTGCTCTGAGTAGGTTTCTTGGTGATAAATGCTGACAACTGGCATTTTATGACAGCATTTCCAAATTATGACATTAACCTAAAAGAAAATGTAATGCTAACAACTGATATTTCATTTGAGCCATCACAAAATAAGGGACAAGAAATTATAATGGTGAAAATTGATGATTAATGACAGTGGCACAAACAATGTGACACTACAAGTATAAGGACTGATATTTGCTGAGAACTGATATTTTATGATCACAATATGTGACACTACAAGCATAAGAACTGATATTTGCTGAGAACTGATATTTTATGATCACAATATGTGACCCCTGAAGCATATAAAATATTGAAAAACTGATATTTTATGGGCACAATATGCGACATTATAATTTAACAATGCTGAAAATTGACACTTAACGACAGTGCATCCGGTATATAACACCACAAGAATGTTTAATGGTTAAATTTAGTAATTTATTAACCTGGTACCATATATAGCACATGATAATATTTAAAGGTTAAAATTGGTGCTTTTTTAGTGATAGTCCCAATATATAACACCACACCAATATTTAATAGCTAAAATTAGTATCTATGTTATTGGCTCAAATATGTGACACTGCAAGCATATTTAATGGTCCAATACTAACGTTTATGATTGTGACATTTTAGTAGTTCAGTAATTATGAACTTTCTCAGATAACTACAATAATATAACATTTAATTGTATTTTAATGACTTACTAATAAGACAAAACAAAACAAGCTATTATTTGGGTTCAAAGAATCTTCACTGGGAATGAAATGAGATGGAACAAAATAAAACAAGAGACAATCAATCTAAATAATCCATTGGTAAGAAAGTGGCCACTTCTTCAAATCAGAATTCAGAATGTAACTACATAATAAATATTATATAAACAATAGTGCTCAAATAACTCCCTGGTGGACCCCAGATATGATATAATATTGTAACAGACTATTGTAACAGACTATTGTAACAGACAGTATTGTAGAGGACAGTATTGTAACAGGCAGTATTGTAACAGACAATATTGTAACAGACAGTATTGTAACAGACAATATTGTAACAGACAGTATTGTAACAGACATTATTGTAACAGACAGTATTGTAACAGACAATATTGTAACAGACAATATTGTAACAGACAGTATTGTAACAGACAATATTGTAACAGGCAGTATTTTAAAAAAATTATTATTAGAAGAAATTTTTGAAACACTGTTTTACATTTTTTGTCACTTCTGGGATAGAACAAACGATTACCCAGCATAAAGGCCTTGAAGATGTAAGCCTTTACACTCTAATTAAGATCCACAATGGAAAAATCAAAATCATTAAAAATATTTATTCCTGAAATGAATAAGAGAACAAGACAATTGTTGTTTGCATGCTGTTCATTCAGTAATAAATCTTTGTGTCTATGTTTCCAATTTTGTGGTCTATTTACTTGATTATAGTATATAATCATATAATTAAATATTTAAAATATTATATATATATTATATATTTTAAATATTATAATAATAATTATAGAAGGCCGTATATTTGTTCATACCAACCAGGATTCTTTATCTACTATGGAGGATTTCAAGCTAAGCATCTAAAACAATAGAAACAACATGTTATGGTTGTTAAATGGTTTATCATGAAACATAACTTTCAATTATGCATTTTTAAAAATTGACATTTTTTATTCACTGCTGTTGATATCACAGCATTCTGGGTAAAAACAACAGGCATTAAAAAACAAAGATTCCATTTAGAGAAGCCAAAAATTAAAGACTCAAAATGCATTTATGTCTCAAGTAGAATATTCACCATAATCAAGCTTGGGGCAATATAAAATATAGCATATAAAGAGTTATAACTGTAAACAAAGTCATATTGAAACTGCAATAAAATAATTGTCCAATACGTAATTCAAATATAAATAAAAGCAATAAGCAAGTCCATTACAGCTTTGTCTCATAATCAGAATACAACCAATGATTAATGTAGCTCCCACAGAATACAAGATTAAATGTTGTTAAATATGAATGAGTTTGTGAGTTACATAACAAAATATAACATTGTACACTTTCCAGATTTGCTACAGAAGATGTTAAGGGTCATCATTACAACTGATACTTTGACAGTCTGCAACAACTAATGTGTTCAAGCAGTTGTAGTTTCAGTAGCAGTTAGTTTCCAAATGGGAGACAAAAGTCAACCTTTTTTAAATTTCATTGGGGGGGGGGGGGGGGGGGGGGGGGGGGGGGGGGGGGGGGGCGCTGGTTGGTCTTGAGGCAAGACGCTGGCCTTGAGACAGAGAGGTTGTGAGTTCAAATCCCGGCTGAACCAGTTGAGATTTTTATTTGTGATTTCTCTCTGCGGTAACCACCCCTGGTCTCAGCAGCAAGACATGACTTGAAAGGTCAATTACTCAACGACGGAAAAAATATATGAGTACCTCCGAAGATGGAGTTATCTGCCTGTACAGCAAGGGACCCCTATGCACACGGCTGCCAGGGAAAAATGGATTAACACTCAAAATTAAGTTTTTGCCAGAAGTGAAAACTGGCGAACACAAATAATAATAAAAAAAAAATGTCATTTCTTAATGCATAAAGAAAACAGCGGAAAGGTAGTCCCATATTAAATTGTAGGAATGTGAAGTAGTTCAACCTAACTTGTAGTGGTTTGTCACTTTTACTTTAGTTCATTTGCTAATTTGTTGTGTCTTTCCAGGAAGATAAAATGAACATGATGCTTCTATGATATATTCAATGTGATTACAAGAAACTGTATTCTAAAATTTAAAAACTTTTGTGGTAAAAAATTCAATATTGAATCCTGAAACTCTTAAATTTGCTAATCTGTGATCTTTCTGTTATCAGCATTTTTTTCTCTCTTTCTCATTGGTACCGAAAAGGTGTCGTGGTTATATCATCTGTTGTTCTTGCGCTGCTCGAACTATCTGAATTAGTGATTTTCCTTTGTTGTTACATGTCTCTGTCACTGCATCTATCCATCTTCTTCGGGGTTTTCCTCTAGGTCTTTTTCCGTGCATTCTCGAGAAGAACGCCCTTGATGGTGATTGGTAACGATTCATACTGACCAGGTGGCCAAACCATTTAAGTTGCTGTTATTCTATATATTCTTGGCAGGGTTTTGTTCCTACCATTTTTCTTAAGGTTTCATTTGGTACTCTATCTCTTCTTGTGTTGTTTGTTACTTTTCTCAATACATAGTACATCCAATATTAATGTTTTTCCTCAGTTGGAGAAATAATATAAAGCCCAACAATGAGCACTTGAAATAACAGACAAAACAAACAGAGGAAGTTGAATTATACCTGGGAAATAGACAACAAAATAGACAACAAAGGATAGAAATGATAAGAGAACTTCTGTCGCTGACTATACCCCAAAGGTGGATAAAAAAGGTAAGATATGAGTGAAGGAATAACAACACTTGAATCTGTGTATAAGAAATTGAGACAACACTGTCAGATTACACAATGGCAGCCTTAATTATCACAGTGTTATTTCATCACATTTGAAACATAACATCACACAGATGAAAACCATTTGTCCCTATAACTCTTCCACGACATTTAAGTTTAATTTCAGATGCGGTGATGAAGATTTGCGAAATTATCCAACGATTTTGCGCTCATTAAACCAGTTTATCCGGAACATTTTTATCTAATTTTGAAATATACATTCATTGAGTAATTTAAAACTGAATTTTAATAAAACATTAGAAATTGAATTAATACATAAGAGCATATTTGTGTAAATACAGGAATTTATATAGAAGATATTTTCCAAATTAAAAAAAAATGTATTACATTTTTCTTCTTTATTATTTCCCTTTTCATATTAAACATCTTGTTTTAATGACGAAAATTGGTGCTGTTATCTCCCTTTACTCTTTTTTTTTTTTATAAACGCTAAGTAAGTTACTCTGGGGGGAAATATTCCCAAAATTGTATTTAGGTTGGTGCATCAATTCTCACATTAAATATTTTTTAACATTTTTGTGCGCATGGGGGGATGGGGAGGTGTGTGTGTAAAGGAAAGGCACCCAAAAGTAGCCGGGATGAACGTTGTCGACAATCAACAACCCATAGGTGACTTCTTGCACCGGAATCAGTGAACTAGAACTGGACAAGATCCTACAACATCTCCAAATGATGATGTCCCTGGAAACAAGATTTACCAATCTGACTAAGTGAACTGGGAATGAAGAGGGAAGGCCTTTTGGTACCGAAAATCACCATGATGAAGTCATATATGCCTGGCTCAAAATATCACAGTTAGCGTAAATAACAACACAGTACATCTACATCCATTTAACATTCTTCTAAGAACAGACGATGAGGAGGAGCTGCTGTTGTGCAGCAAAAGTAGAGTTTCAACTAATGTCATGTATTGGCTCAAAATAGAACTAATTAACTGATTTAGCGTAAAACAGACACAAATGACACAAATCCATATTTTTCAAATATGATCAATTTACCAAAAAACAGACATTGGCAAGAAGATTAACAAAAAATGTAGAAAATAAAAGTGCCAAATGTTTTTATATTATTTTATGTAAAATTGTTAAAGTGGACTATTGATTATTGTCAGAGTAACCAACAAAATAGATAAATAAAACATTTGAAGTTTGGCTTGTTGGATGGGATCAGTCAGACCCTGTCATATCTACAACCCTGTCGTGACATATATTTAACATTATTATGTAATAATAAACTACGGAAACTGTAGTTATATATTTTTATGCAAAATTTAAAAATGCATATTGTTTATCATGCTATCACAGAAGACTCATGCATGTTACTTGTAAGTTAATAACCTCATATGAAATTATGTGCATTAAGTTTTATTTCCAATTTTTTCATGGCAAGATTTATATTTAAATTTGTTTCTTCCATCTTCAAGCAAGTCTCACCTCCCATCTTCAAGCAAGTCTCACCTCCCATCTTCAAGCAAGTCTCACCTCCCATCTTCAAGCAAGTCTCACCTCCCATCTTTAAGCAAGTCTCATCTCCCATCTTCAAGCAAGTCTCATCTCCCATTTTCAAGCAAATCTCATCTCCCATCTTCAAGCAAGTCTCACCTCCCATCTTCAAGCAAATCTCATCTCCCATCTTCAAGCAAGTCTCACCTCCCATCTTCAAGCAAATCTCATCTCCCATCTTCAAGCAAGTCTCATCTCCCATTTTCAAGCAAGTCTCATCTCCCATCTTCAAGCAAATCTTAATTCCCATCTTCAAGCAAGTCTCACCTCCCATCTTCATGCAAATCTCACCTCCCATCTTCAAGCAAATCTCACCTCCCATCTTCATGCAAATCTCACCTCCCATCTTCAAGCAAATCTTAATTCCCATCTTCAAGCAAGTCTCATCTCCCATCTTCAAGCAAATCTCATCTCCCATCTTCAAGCAAATCTCACCTCCCATCTTCAAGCAAATCTCACCTCCCATCTTCAAGCAAGTCTCATCTTCCAACTTCAAGCAAGTCTCACCTCCCATCTTCAAGCAAGTCTCATCTCCCATCTTCAAGCAAGTCTCATCTCCCATCTTCAAGCAAGTCTCATCTCCCATCTTCAAGCAAGTCTCATCTCCCATCTTTAAGCAAGTCTCTTCTCCCATCATCAAGCAAATCTTAATTCCCATCTTCAAGCAAGTCTCACCTCCCATCTTCACGCAAGTCTCATCTCCCATCTTCAAGCAAGTCTCACCTCCTATCTTCAAACAAGTCTCACCTCCCATCTTCAAGCAAGTCTCATCTTCCAACTTCAAGCAAGTCTCACCTCCCATCTTCAAGCAAGTCTCATCTCCCATCTTCAAGCAAGTCTCATCTCCCATCTTCAAGCAAGTCTCATCTCCCATCTTCAAGCAAGTCTCATCTCCCATCTTTAAGCAAGTCTCATCTCCCATCTTCAAGCAAATCTTAATTCCCATCTTCAAACAAGTCTCACCTCCCATCTTCAAGCAAGTCTCACCTCCCATCTTCAAGCAAGTCTCATCTCCCATCTTCAAGCAAGTCTCATCTCCCATCTTCAAGCAAGTCTCATCTCCCATCTTCAAGCAAGTCTCATCTCCCATCTTTAAGCAAGTCTCACCTCCCATCTTCAAGCAAGTCTCATCTCCCATCTTCAAGCAAGTCTCATCTCCCATCTTCAAGCAAGTCTCATCTCCCATCTTTAAGCAAGTCTCACCTCCCATCTTCAAGCAAGTCTCATCTCCCATCTTCAAGCAAGTCTCATCTCCCATCTTCAAGCAAGTCTCATCTCCCATCTTCAAGCAAGTCTCATCTCCCATCTTTAAGCAAGTCTCACCTCCCATCTTCAAGCAAGTCTCACCTCCCATCTTCAAGCAAGTCTCACCTCCCATCTTCAAGCAAGTCTCATCTCCCATATTCAAGCAAGTCTCACCTCCCATCTTCATGCAAATCTCACCTCTCATCTTCAAGCAAGTCTCACCTCCCATCTTCAAACAAGTCTCACCTCCCATCTTCAAGCAAGTCTCACCTCCCATCTTCAAGCAAGTCTCATCTCCCATATTCAAGCAAGTCTCACCTCCCATCTTCATGCAAATCTCACCTCTCATCTTCAAGCAAGTCTCACCTCCCATCTTCAAGCAAGTCTCACCTCCCATCTTCAAGCAAATCTCACCTCCCATCTTCAAGCAAGTCTTACCTCCCATCTTCAAGCAAGTCTTACCTCCCATCTTCAAGCAAGTCTCACCTCCCATCTTCAAGCAAATCTCACCTCCCATCTTCAAGCAAGTCTCACCTCCCATCTTCAAGCAAGTCTCATCTCCCATTTTCAAGCAAATCTCATCTCCCATCTTCAAGCAAATCTCATCTCCCATCTTCAAGAAAATCTCAACTCCCATCTTCAAGCAAATCTCATCTCCTATCTTCAAGCAAGTCTCACCTCCCATGCAAACCTTGTTTTCTTTGTAGTAAATCACCAAGAAATGATCCATCACTATCATTACAACATTTATAAGATTCCTGGATTCAATAGCTCTATTTGGCTGAAGGATAAAGACCAACACCTTAGTGCAGTCACCACTTGGCCTGCAGGTCAGAGCGTTTGTTTTACCACCAAAATAAGTCTCTTGTGAGAACTGAATCCTGTTCCATAGAGTGGCAAATGGCCGATGTTAATCCACTTTTTTTGTCACTTGATCTAATTAAAGATATATATCCATCTTGTAGAGTTCATTACATCAGTAAAGAAAACATTAAATAGTGTCTGTCTTGTATCACTGAGAGTTTCTTACATCAGAAAAGTAAAGGTTAAATAGTGTCTGTCTTTTATCACTGAGTTACAACATGTAAAGAAAAGGTTAAATAGTGTCTGTCTTTTATCACTGAGTTACAACATGTAAAGAAAAGGTTAAATAGTGTCTGTCTTTTATCACTGAGAGTTTCTTACATCAGTAAAGTAAAGGTTAAATAGTGTCTGTCTTTTATCACTGAGTTACAACATATAAAGAAAAGGTTAAATAGTGTCTGTCTTTTATCACTGAGTTACAACATATAAAGAAAAGGTTAAATAGTGTCTGTCTTTTATCACTGAGTTACAACATATAAAGAAAAGGTTAAATAGTGTCTGTCTTTTATTACTGAGTTACAACATGTAAAGTAAATGTTAAATAGTGTCTGTTTTGTATCACTGACAGTTACATCAGTAAAGTAAATGCTAAATAGTCCTTGTCTTGTATCACTTACAAGATAAGTATCAATTTGAAGACGGATTAATGAACTCTTAGGGGACATGCTTTTCATGTTGAATATCAGGGTTCAAAATACATCCTCTAGTCAAACTACTTGAAATAAAAAGGTAAGTCACCTCTGTTTTAAAGAATGAAGGCATCCTGGGAGAGAACACTAGGCCACATTCTCTCAAAAGAGATACACAAGAGAAGTAGAAGTCCTATATTCAACTTCATAACTGCCACTATGCTGTGAGGATACCTTTGCCATACATCAACATTAGACTAACATCATCAAAAAAGTAATTTTGATTAGGTCAAAGGACAGAAAAGGAGCTCATTTGCTGTATTTCATGAAAGGTTTCCAATGATAACGTCTGAGATGTGGATGTAAATGACAAGAGATTGTCTATAACAACCACATTGCCCAAGTAAGGACATCAAGGTTAGAACTTGGAGAATGGACAAATAAATGCATTGTTGCTGTAATGCTGGTAGCAAGGAGCCAGTAGTGGGGTGAAACATACACCCTTAGAACGTAGATTGACTTTTAATACATTCACTACCAAAAGATTAGTTTAACATAATGTGAGCAGGCCATTTTTCTGAATGGAAAAGAAATTTGAAACTACAACGAGAAAATAAATTAATACTGATCTAAAACACACTTTTTGTGTGGACAATTTGTTCAGGAAGTTGGAAGTGAGGTTAAATAAGAGAATTACAAAGTTTTTTTTAGTGGAAATAATTGTGGAAACATCAATAAATTAAAAGCCACAAAATGCTGCTCCTAGTTTTCTCATGTTGGTTACAAGAATCGTGATTTGTGGCTCGTGGTACAGAATATGTTAAAGAGATGTTTGATCAAACTATTTCAACTACCAATCTTGGAAATTGATAATAATAAATGCTAAATCTAACAAAACATCATACATCAATTTATCATTCATTAAAATAAAACATCCATCTTTAATCTTCTTCTTCTACCTTTTTTAGCTCTCAGTGGAGCATAGGTCTTCAACAAACACTTTCCAAGTCGTTCTGTTTTTTGCCATTCTTTTAAGATCATTCCATGTCTTCCCCATCATCTTCATCTCTGCTTCTATCTGTCTTCTCCAAGAATTCCTTGGTCTTCCTCTTTGTCTTTTCCCTGGGGATTCCAAAAAAGGGCCTGTTGTGTAATAATCTCAGTTGACTTCCATCGTCTTCGCTGTATCTCTTTATCCACTGGTGTTTGACTGGTACATTTCCATAATTCTATGTTAGTGATTTTGTCCTGCCATTTCCATCCTTTTATCCTGCATAAACATCCATTAATGAAAGTCTGTATCTTCGTAATTGTCAATTTTGTTGTTCTCCATGTTTCACAGCCATATAATAGGACCGCCTTAACATTTGAGTTGAACATTTTTATTTTTGTATTTAACCTAATTTCTTTGGATTTCCATATGTTTCTCAGTGCAATGAAAGCTCCTCTTGCTTTTGATATCCTTATTTTGGTATCATTTTCTGTTCCTCCCTCTTTTGCAATCCATTTTTAATGCATGTATTAAATTTCTAGGGCCTATTTGTGTGTGTGTGTGTGGGGGGGGGGGGGGGGGGTGAGAGGAGAGACTATACAACCAGAGAATAAAGGCTGCATGTCTATTCACCACGAAATGTTAAGGCCAGAGTTTTAATTTAACACCACAAAGAAACTAATTTTTTACCGTTCCATGCTTCTAACCCACATTCTCCAAATTTGTAGCCTGATACATGTGACCATTCCATGCTTCTAACCCACATTCTCCAAATTTGTAGTCTGATACATTTGACCGTTCCATGCTTCTAACCCACATTCTCCAAATTTGTAGCATGATACATTTGACCATTCCATGCTTCTAACCCACATTCTCCAAATTTGTAGCGTGATACATTTGACCATTCCATGCTTCTAACCCACATTCTCCAAATTTGTAGCCTGATACATTTGACCATTCCATGCTTCTAACCCACATTCTCCAAATTTGTAGCGTGATACATTTGACCATTCCATGCTTCTAACCCACATTCTCCAAATTTGTAGCCTGATACATTTGACCATTCCATGCTTCTAACCCACATTCTCCAAATTTGTAGCGTGATACATTTGACCATTCCATGCTTCTAACTCACATTCTCCAAATTTGTAGTCTGATACATTTGACTACCCAATCTTCATAATTTATAAATCTCCTCAAAATTTGCATGGAAGAAAATATTGTACATAGTTTAAATTAACCCACAAAAACTACATTGAAATGATAAATTATAACCAGTGGAATTGTACAGGTATTTGGTTATTTACTCTGATTACATTAAAAGGTTAACATCATCTCAGTCACAGTAAACATCTACTAGCAGCGATAATATCTCATAAACTAGAAACACCAGTTCTTTTTTTTAGAAACAAAGGTAATAACCCCATTTACCATGCATAATTTTATATGTATCACTCATCTTGTACTCAGTTTGATATCTTTTTTATTTTATCTTCATATTTAATAATAATAATAATAATTAATAATAATAATGAGTTTTAATTAATATCAAAATAATACAAGAAACATTATCAATAATTATACCAAAATTATGCTGGAATAACATTTTTGTTTGAGAAGCTGAGCGTAAATATGTGTGGTGATGTTCTGAGGCCGACTCCTGGATGATGAGATTGGGCTAACTTTCTGTGGTGGTAGCGGCAGTTCTGGTAAAGACAAAAATGGTAAGGCATTATTTTATCAAAAACATATTAACTCTTTCATTCCAGAAATATTGTACTGCTATGAATGAAGTAGTTGTATCAACTTCTTCAGTAGACGGTAGTGATAGCATCACATCATCCATCATCATTTGCCAAACTGGTTGGCGTATGTGATCACATCCTTCCACAATTTTTGATCTATCGTGCATCGTATAAATTCTGTTGTTGACTGTTTTCCATGCCATGACACCAAGCTACCTAGTATTTTCTCTCCTTGTCACCCACGATCTCTCTTTCCCTGTATTTTGTCAGTTGTAACCAAGTACTCCTACTTTCTTAGTAATGACAGAGTTGCCGTAATACAGAGAAATGGTAGTAGATGAAAGCACTGTCAGTGGTTGGGTAAACCATTTTTCATCAATGAAAATAGGTCACAAATATTTATCAACCAAGCTCTGGGTGGTTATAAGGTGCACTGAGACAAGCTGCAATGAAATAAGCTGCAATGAGACAAGCTGCAATGAAACAAGCTGCAAAGATACAGTGTGTTGATACCCTTATTCAGGATGATCGACAAATCACAAAAAATGAAACCTGCTGCTCAACCTGACATTTCCGTGGGTTGTATCAACAATTTTCCACCTATTAGAATATTCAAAGGTTTGTGGCAGGTGGGTCCCTTGAGTACTAGCTAATGATCACAGTGGTACCACATAGAGGGCATAGAGATTGTGGCATCAAGGTAGAACAAAGCCATAGATTTGCATGGAGATTTTATAGAAAAATTGGACTGTGTGGCCAAATTGTCAGAGAACAACATGGTATATTCCAAATTTAATAATCTTTCTATCTATCTATTGACCTTTTGGGCAGGCAAATGGCATAGACCCAGATACTCTATCTCTTATCTAAATTTTTATTCTAGCAGTTTTCAATCTTTCTAAAGATATTTTATCAAATCTTGCCATTTGTCTCTGTTCTGTGCAAGCAACTCTATCTCATTGAGGGAGCCAATTCCTGCTGCTCTTGCCTCTCTAGTCAATATTCTTCTCAGTGTTTCTTTGGGTCGGCCTATTTTCCTTTTACCTGTTGTTTCCCACATGAGGGCTTACTTTGTTATCTGGTTATTATCTCTCCTCGTCACATGACCAACATATGACCATCGTCTTTTCTTGATTACTGAAGATATTAGTTAGTGGTTGATTGGCGATTTCTCTAATTTCTTTGTTTGTTTTTAATTCGTTCCATGCTATACCAAGTATTTTCCTTAGACATTTATTTTCAAATGCGTTCATTTTAATAATACAAACCCTGAAAAAAAAGTTAATTTCTCACAAAAAGTTGGTACCCCATTATCTGTCTTCTCTTGCTACAGTATAGTTTGTCCATTTGGTACTGGCGATAAATATTGATAAATCATCATCATCATCGAGTGTCATCTCCGCAACAAAGGTTGGCTACCATGGATCGCCATTCCACTCTGTTTCTTGCTTTGATGGCGCAGATTGTCATAGCTTGACTTGTCCATCTTTTGATGTTACTCGTCCATGTTAGTCTTGGTCTGCCTCTGCCTCTTTTACCTTGTATTTTCCCTTCCAATATTACTTTTAGTAGGCTATTGTGTCTTTTAACGTATCCCAAAAATTTCATTTGTCTTGTCTTAATTGTATTTAGTAGTTCTATTTTTATTTTTAGTTGTTTTAAAACTTCACCATTTGTTTTCTTTTCTTTCCATCCAATTCTTCTGTAAATCCACATTTCAAAGGCTTAAATTTTCTGTTCTGTTTTCTTGTCTAATGTCCATGTTTCTGCACCATACAGGAATATTGAGAAGATGTAACATTTTGCTATTCTTAGTTTCAGCCCTGCTGTTATTTGTTTTGTTGTTAGTATATTTTTCAGTTGGTCAAGTCAGGTAATTTTACCTGCTACTGTATGCAGTAAACAGTACAACCTGTGGCTGCCTTGCTGCCTTGCAGGTAAGCTCGGGTGAGTAAAAGGATAAGGGAGGATACCCGGAAGTAAAACAACCCCACTGTCTTGTGGGTGAGACTTTTTAGTCAAAGGCTAGTGGAGCCAACCGTAATCAAACCGACGAAAGGCAACAGAAAACCACAGTTGTAACTTCTTTGTACAATCATGAATCGCCACAACAATAGAAATAATGACAACAACATTAAGGGGGATTCCAATGGAAAACCCTCATTCAGTAGGGGACATCATTTGCTACAGGTGATACCTGATCGTCATCAAGCTACTGTAAGCAAAATAAAGATAAAACAAACTCTAAAGATAGGTACTTGGAATGTGAGAACACTCATGCAGAAGGGTAAACTAGAAAACATCACACAAGAAATGAAAAGAATGGGTTTACAATTACTGGGACTTTGTGAAATGAGATACACTGGATCAGGGGAGATGTATTCTGATAAACATAAAATAATCAATTCTGGAGGTACTGAACACCAAAGAGGAGTAGGTATCATCTTGGATGCAGAAAGAGCAAGAACAGTGGAAGGCATTTACCCAATATCTGACAGAGTCATTTTAGTGAAATTGAATGGAAAGCCAATAGACATAAATCTTACACAAGTTTATGCACCAACAGCAGACAGCCTAGAGGAAACAATTGATAAATTTTACGAGTTAAATGAGACACTTCATAAATTCAAACCACATGAAAACACCATAGTTCTAGGGGATTTTAACGCAAAAGTAGGAAAGGAAAGAGTTGAGGAAGTAGTTGGTCATTATGGCTTAGGCGAGAGGGATGAAAGAGATGAGAAACTTATTGACTGGCAAGAACACACAACATGACGATAGGAAACACCTGGTTTAAGCAACATCCAAGACGTCTGTGGACATGGAAAAGCCCACTGGACAACGAACGTAATCAAATTGATTATATAAAGATAAGAGAGATTATATAAGATATTTAGAAATAGTCTGGCATGTGTGAAAACTAGACCTGGGGCAGATTGCAATAGTGATCATGTGCCAGTTGTGGGAAAGCTAAGTGTAAAATTAAAAACAGCAAAACGAGCCCCAGTTAACATCAAGTTAAATTTAGATTTACTAAAATCAGACAAGAAGCTGCAAGACAAATATAAAATCACAATTCAGAACCGGTACAATGCAAGAGAGAAGATACAAAGCATTGATGTACAGTGGGAAATGCTAAAAGAATCAATGCAACAGAGATCAAAATAACCATCAGTGAGGACAAATTCAAGAAAGAAATGGATGACATATTGCAGCTAATGGATACAAGAAGAAGAAATAAAGAAAATAAAGATGAGTATAAGAGATTAAATAAAGAAAGTAGTAAAATGCAATGAAGCAAAGAAGCATGGCTAAAAGAGAGATGCAAAGAGATTGAAATGCAACAAAAAGGAGATGCTAAAGCTATATACAAACAAATTGAGGAATTAACAGGAAGAAAAACGCAATCAAAAACTGGATGTCTAAGATAAAAGGAAGGAGAACTGTTGATTGATCAAGAAAACATAAGGCAACGAAGGACAGAATACATTAAAGATCTTTATAATGATGAACGAACGGAAGTAAATATTAAGGATAACGGAGAAGGACTAGAAATACTCAGAGAAGAAGTGGAAGACGCCTTGCGCAATATGAAAGCAGGCAAAGCTCCTGGACCAGATAATATAACTAAAGAAGAGATTGAAGTCATGAGTGATTTTGGAATAGAAATAATAACAAAAATATTGAATGATATCTACAACAGCGGATATGTACCAGACGACATGCTCAAATCAATATTCATAGCCCTACCAAAGAAATCGGGTGCGATTGAATGTGATGATCATCCCACAATAAGCCTTATGAGTCAAATGACTAAGATATTACTAAGAATCATCATGCGAAGAGTGCGAAATAAAATCAGTCCAGAAATTAGCGATGAACAGTGTGGTTTTGTTAGAGATAAAGGAACAAGCAATGCCATATATATCATAAGATCTTTAGTAGAAAAAGCCACAGAGGTGAAAACAGATCTATACCTTATGTTTCATAGATTACACCAAGGCATTTGATAAAATAAAGCACCAAGAAATAATCACAATTTTAGAAAGCATAAACATAGACAGCAAAGATCTAAGAATAATAAAGAACATGTACTGGCAACAAACAGCCACCATAAGAACTGGAAACCAATTGGGAATGTTTCAACAAAAAAAACAGAGTGTTAGACAAGGTTGTGTGCTGTCACCAGATTTGTTTAATATTTATAGTGAGATTATTTTAAGATCCATAAGGGGCATGCCTGGGATAACAATTGGAGGTCATAATATAAATAATCTAAGGTATGCTGATGATACAGTCTTAACTCTTTCAGGACTAAATCTTCAATCAGGTCTTAATCGCTAAGAGTGAAAATGAGTTACAAGAATTGTTGGACATTATTGTGAAAGAAAGCAAAATTAAAGGACTCATCCTTAATAGCAAAAAGACAGAGGTAATGGTAACAACAAAGAAAAAGACATCACCTCAGTGCAAAATAAAGACAAGTGGAACAATATTAAAACAGGTAAATGAATTTAAATATTTGGGAACTTTGTTAACCTCAGACGGAAGATGTACAAAAGAGGTGAGATGCAGAATGGCTCAGGCAAAAGCAGCTTTCCAAAATATGAGGAAGATACTATGCAATCCATTTTTGACAATAGAAACAAGAAAAAGAGTTCTTAAATGTTACGTAGAGCCAGTCTTAACATATGGATGTGAATCATGGACAATAGGACAACAGACAAGAAAATCACTGGAGTCTGTAGAAATGTAGTTCTACAGAAGAATGTTGAGAGTACCATGGACAGCTAAGAAGAGTAATGAAGATGTTCTGAGAGAGGTCAAAGCAAAAAGAGAGCTAATTTCCAATATTAGGAAGAAACAATCATCATTTTTTGGTCATGTATTGAGAAGAGAACAGCTGGAATATATTGTAACAACTGGAAAAATTGAGGGATGAAGAGATAGAGGAAAGCAAAGAGAAAAAATAACGGACAGCTTAAGAGAATGGCTTGGCAGAAGGTCAACAACAGAAATGATAAATAGCTGCCGAGATAGAAAGTTGTGGATAGACGTGATCACCTACGCCAGCAGGCCAGGTACTTGATGATGATGATATTTTTCATGGCATTAAAATTACTTTTTGCCATACCTAAACTTTTGTTTATTTCAATTTTACATTTTCCATCACTGGTTATTGATAAATAACATGATACATTTTCTATTATAAAAGATTGAACAGTGTAAAGAAGTATTGTTGCAACAACAACAAAAACATCTCAGAAATACAATAATAAATTATAAGCGAGAGCATTGTTGAGGGGTTAATGAACTCAAATAACTAGTGATGGCTCTAGATGTACAGCAGAAGTGAGGTAGAATACTTGAAGCAATGGGAACAATTTTAAAAAAAGGGAAAAGATTTTATAATGCAGTCTATTTTTGACAACAGAAGTAAGAAAAAGTGCTCTTCAGTTTTATATAGAGCCAGTTTTGTATATATGGAAGTGAATACTGGATAATCAAAGAACAAACATCTTCCACAAAAAATGGAATGTACTAAAAAATACAGAAAATATCATGAACAGTTAAACTAATAATGAGGTGCTCTATATAGAGATCAAGAGGGAAAAAAAAAACAGTCACCCTTATTATCAATATCAGGAGGAAACAGTAATAATTTGTTGACCAAGTAATGTCAAACAAGAAGAATGTTGGGATTTTTATTTATGATTTCTCTCTGCAGCAACCACCACTGGTCTCAGCAGCGAGGCCCAGCTTGAAACGTCAATTACTTATAAATGGAAAAAAAATATGAGTACCTCTGGAGATGGAGTTATCTGTCTGTGTGGCGAGGGACCCCTGTGCACACGGCTGCCAGGAAAAAAATGGATTAAAATGCAAAATTCAGTTCCTAGTCTCTAGGGACTTCGTCAAAGGCAAAAGCTGGCGAGTGCAAAAAAGAACAGAAGCTACAAGAAAAACAGAAAATATGTAGTGACGACTGAAAATTTGAGGGATGAAAAGATAACAGGAAACAGAGAATATGTAGTGACGACTGAAAATTTGAGGGATGAAAAGATAACAGGAAACAGAGAATATGTAGTGACGACTGAAAATTTGAGGGATGAAAAGATAAAAGGAAACAGAGAATATGTAGTGACGACTGAAAATTTGAGGGATGAAAAGATAAAAGGAAACAGAGAATATGTAGTGACGACTGAAAATTTGAGGGATGAAAAGATAAAAGGAAACAGAGAATATGTAGTGACGACTGAAAATTTGAGGGATGAAAAGATAAAAGGAAACAGAGAATATGTAGTGACGACTGAAAATTTGAGGGATGAAAAGATAAAAGGAAACAGAGAAAAGATACCAGACAGTTTATGCCAATGACACAGAATGAATCAACAACATAACTGATAAACAACTGTAGAGACATAAATTTTGTTGAGAGACACAGTGCTTGATGATGATGATTGTAACTGAGGCCAGTGAAGTTCACAAAACTTGTCCTAAGTAGCAGATTCTTACCCAACTTCAGGATTAGCCGTGACTACATCTGGATTGGTTGTAACCACATCTGGAAGTGGAGATGAAGCATTTTTTGGCGGCGGTGTTGCTGGCAAATCTTGGGATGCTGTTGAGCCTGATGATGCCTGACTGACCAGTCGGGCCTTTACGTCTCCAGCTGTTTTCGTTGTCTCTGATGGGGAAGCTGAAACTTCTGGATCTTCATTGGTCAGATTAGGAGTTTCCTGGCTGATGATTGGACCGTTACTTTGAGGGTGTTCTATTGGTAATTTAATTGTTGTACTTTCTGATACATTCTCTTGTACCTGCATATGATACTTGTATGTGTCTGTTGTTGCAACAATTTTACCTGAAAGAGAAAACAAAATTTTAAAACTTCAAGTGCATAAAGTAAGGAGAAAGTTAGTAAAAACTAATTTTAAGAGAGCTTTGTATACCAGGGACCAGTGCAGAAATGAAAGAAGAGAAATGACAAAAGCATCCAAAAATATTATCTATAATCAAGAGAAGGTGGTCATATGTTGGCCTTGTGAGGAGAAGAGAAAACAAGAGAATCTCAAAGTAAGCCCTCATATGGGAGCCAGAGGGTAAGGGAAAATGAGGATGACCTAGAGAAAAAGTACAAAATCACTGAGATGAGAGGCAACAACAATAGACATCAACTCCATTTCTGAGGTTGTGAGGCTCACCAGAACCAGGGCATGAGATACAAAGTTGGTCCAGATCAAGGTCTAGGATGATTGTAAAGATCATCGGACATAGAGTCTAGAATAATTGTCCCATGTGCTGTTATTGGTTGGAAAAGACAATTGACTGATCAGAAGTGTAGTGGCTAGTGCACTGGATTGATGATACTTTGAGTGTGAGTTCAGTTCCAGTTTCATGCTCTCATGTCAACCCAGCTAATACCAGTTTCATTAAGATGTGGAAGGTATTAACAGTGAGGAAAAGCACTGGCTATATGTTGTAGTCTAGTATGGTGAAGTTTGATACTTGACTCCTTGAAGACATTGTATGTTATGGGATATCCTACCTTTAAGTTAACTGTACTTTAGTCACTAATATACATTCTCCAGTATGCAGGGGCTCTAAAGTGGAGCAAATATTTAAATCTAGCACAGTGTAAAGAGAAAACCAAGCAGGGATGAATATGAAATTGGTTACCCTCATTTCATTTTAAAAAAAAGACTTCTTAAAATTAATTAGGTTAATGAAAGTGTGCTCCGTGAAGAAAAAAAAAAAATTGATAACAAAAAAGTTGTCATTTTCATTAACAGGAAACTCTTTATACAGAGCTTTGCAGCAGGAGGCAATCTGATTATCAGAAAAAGACCCTCTGTGAAGCAAGTGTTTTGGCCCTTTGGCTTTTTGACTCTAGTGGAGTTGGGTCCACCTGGGTCATGACTCCTAGGTGTCGACCTTCCACTAAACTCGAGAACTTGAAGACTCACACTAAATTTGGCTTATAATAAACCTCTTGTATCAAACAAAAATTGCTGTTTTGTTTTTAATCATTGCACTTTGTTTTTAATCATTGCACTTTGTTTTTAATCATTGCACTTTGTTTTTAATCATTGCACTTTGTTTTTAATCATTGCACTTTGTTTTCTCAAAATCTTTGGTATGTGGTCATCATGGGTCTTTCTGTCATTTTTTGATCCTCTAGCTTCCTAGTGAAGATGGCTTGATGCAATGGATAGAAAATAAAGATCACTTAAAAGAGTAACAAAGAGGAAACATCAGGTCAGAGGAAAGGAGGACGACCTGGAGAAACATTGAAAAGAAGTCTGAAAAAAGAGGCAACGACTGGCAGGCAGAGACTCATCCTCTATAATCTAACAGCTCACCCAGAAGTGAAATAATTGCCTGGAGACACTACAAGCCCTATGTGCCATCTAAAAGCACTGAAAATATCAAGAATCAAGAAAATAGTCACATTTAACACACATGTGGCTGTAGTAAGAGGTGGTCACTATGTATCCGGTGAACGTTTTATTTTCTTGATATTTTCTATTTGGCATACATTTGAGCGATCTTTAGGAAGATGATAACTTCTTTGCGTAATTGACTGGATAACGACTGGAAGAACATTCTTAGCGTAACGTTCTCGCTACGGCCCGGATAGTCAGCTGTTAGTTGGATCAGCTGTTCCCTGTTATGTCTACTCGTCAGCTGCTCGCTGGAGACCACACATGCCTTCGAGCTCCTGTCGTTCTGTTAGTGTGACCTTCTCTGGAATGCGGCTGCTTATGTTTACACTCAGATTAACACGTGTCTGTGCTCACTGGCCGCTAGGCTGAGTTGTGACCTTGTCTTCCACTGTCGTACTTCTGGTTTGTGTTAAGATGACTATTCACGTTGTGTTCTGCAACAACTTTATTTATTACTCGGGTTCGTCCCCTTAAGGGTTGATGCCAGGCTAAACAAGGAAACTGTGCACATAGAACAACACTTGTTGATGGTCAGTCAGCTGGCTTTTATTCATGACACTCAGACTCTTATTACATATATAATTGTCAGGGCCACATTTGAAACACACTCTATCATTTACTACTCTCTCGCCCTAACACCTATCTCTGACTCCATTCATACTTATGTCTAACTATATACTGACCATTCCCATCGAATGTCCCGTCCTATCTAATTCTACCGGTCTCTGCTATAAGATCTACATTTCCAGGTTCCGTGCTTTTTCGTGTGACTAACTCCAGTTGAATCCTGTCTGCTTCCTATTTCTACTTTATTTTCCGAGTGTCTCGTTTAAGTGCCGAATCTTGAATAATGCTCCTCTTAGTTGTTATGTATCTATCCCTTAAATTTGGTTCTTGTCGGCCAATCAGAACCGACCTCCCAC
This sequence comes from Megaustenia siamemsis, assembly GCA_032433765.1. Taxonomy (NCBI): domain Eukaryota; kingdom Metazoa; phylum Mollusca; class Gastropoda; order Stylommatophora; family Ariophantidae; genus Megaustenia; species Megaustenia siamemsis. The sequence goes on from JAVIAB010000117.1 coordinate 17,114,401, forward strand.
ATGTCTGTTTATCCACCCACTCAAGGGCATGGTCTTCCATGTCTTGCACATGAATTTTGATCCATATTCTCATTTTTCTCCTGACCTTGTCTTATTGTCTTTTTCCCTTGACCTTGTTCTATGGTCCGTTTATTTCTCGATTCTTTCCTTTTCACCTACACATCTCTTTGTTTGTTCACTTCTTGAAGATGGTCTTGATACTCCGCACGTGTTTCTCCTGAGTGTTTGGAGACTTCTGGATAATGTCGCTTCAAAGCATCAAAACTCACTTAGTGAGGCGGCATTCCTCACCTTCCCAGGGTACTACCCTGGTACTCAATTTTGCCAGTGGCCAGGTCGACCGCGGGAGTATTTTTTTTCTTACCAAGAGCACAATTGACACTGCTTCCAGCGGGAATCGAACATGGGTTGTCCGATTACAGTATCACAGTGGGGTGGTTTTCCCAACTAGGCTACCGAGGCTCCCACTCCATAGATCACCTGATCTACTCCATAGATCTGATAGTGAATACCCATTGTTCTAACAATGAAAGAAAATATAACCTTGGCAGTATACAAAACCATAGTTTTAGTAGAATATGTAAATATAAACTCATTTTTTATCTGTATCTGGGTTACACTTTTTTTAGCCAACCTTCAATATGGAAACAGCACTCAATGATGATGATAATGAGAATGGAATTGTCCAAGGTTAATTTTTAAAAATACATTACTGACATGTGAGTAAAATGCAAAACAAGAGGTAAAGTATAGACAAAATTAAAGTTCTGACAAAATAGCAATCATGTTTTTGACAACTTACCAGAAGTGAGATTGAAAGCTCTCCCTTTGATCTGTTCCTTTGTGGGAGAGAACCAGTTTATGAAGGAGCTAACCACGGGAACTTGGCGCAGAACACCCTGCAGATGAGACTCAGAACATGTATACAGCTGTGGTCAAATTCACACACACACACGGCTTTTTATTTCTGGCTGAATTTCTGTCTGTGTTGTGGTAGAATTTCTTTCCATGCTATTGTGGTAGAATTTCTGTCTGTGTTGTGGTAGAATTTCTTTCCATGCTATTGTGGTAGAATTTCTGTCTGTGTTGTGGTAGAATTTCTTTCCATGCTATTGTGGTAGAATTTCTGTCTGTGTTGTGGTAGAATTTCTTTCCATGCTATTGTGGTAGAATTTCTGTCTGTGTTGTGGTAGAATTTCTTTCCATGCTATTGTGGTAGAATTTCTGTCTGTGTTGTGGTAGAATTTCTTTCCATGCTATTGTGGTAGAATTTCTGTCTGTGTTGTGGTAGAATTTCTTTCCATGCTATTGTGGTAGAATTTCTGTCTGTGTTGTGGTAGAATTTCTTTCCATGCTATTGTGGTAGAATTTCTGTCTGTGTTGTGGTAGAATTTCTGTCTGTGCTGTGGTAGAATTTCTTTCTGTGTTGTGGTAGAATTTCTTTCTATGTAATGATAGAATTTCTGTCTGTGTTGTGGTAGCATTTTATAATTTCTTTCCATGTTTTTGTGGTAGAATTTCTTCCTATGTTATTGTAGTATAATTTATTTCTGTGGTAGAATTTTCTTCTGATAATGTGGTAGAAATTTTCTTGTATTGTTGTGCTAGAATTTTCTACTGTTAATATGGTAGAATTTTTTCTGTTAATATGGTAGAATTTTCCCTGTTAATATGGTAGAATTTTCTCTGTTAATATGGTAGAATTTTTTCTGTTAAAATGGTAGAATTTTCTTGTATTGTTGTGGTAAAATTTGCTTCTGTTAATGTGGTGTTATGTTAGACATGTGAAAAGTAGAGATAATAATCTAATAGCAAAGCAAGCCTCATGTGGAAAACAACAGGTAAGAGGAAAGAGGAAGACCCAGAGAGACACTGAGAAGAACATTGATCAGAGAGGCAAGAGTAGCAGGAATCAGCTCCCTCAATGAGAGAGAGCTGCTTGCACAGAACAGAGACAAATGACGAGATTTGATAAAAGATCTTTACAAGGATTGAAAACTGCTAGAATAAAAATTTAGATAAGAGAAGGAGTATCTGGGTCTACGCCATATGGGCCGGCTATGGCTCGAAAGGTTAATAGATAGACAGAATGTGGCAGAATTTTCTTCCCTATTGTGGCAGATAACATTGTTATTGTTACATGTAGAATTAAATTATGTTTTTGGCAACTCCTGATTCCCTAATTTGATCAGTGAAAGGTTTCATTTTACATGGCTTCTGTCTTACTGCAGTTCATATTAAATCTGACATGTTTGTTGCATTGATGCAGTCTAACTATATTTTTGTTTTGTTGATAGGTTAAGTCAATATTAAAATGTTCCCAATGCATTCTTTATCTTGAAGTTTAAAGAAAATTTACCACTGTAATCCTCTATGAACATTCGTCCACCGTAATCCTCTATGGACATCCATCCACCATAATCCTCCATAGACATCCATCCACCATAATCCTCTATGGATATTCATCCACCATAATCCTCCAAGGACATCCGTTCATCGTAATCCTTTATGGACATCCAACCACCATAATCCTCTATGGATATCTGTTCACCATAATCCTACATGGACATCCATTCACCATAATCCTCTATGGACATCCGTTCACCATAATCCTCTATGGACATAACCTGTTGTCTATGTCATCTCTAAAAACATTCAAGAAGAAATTATTGACAGGGAGACTCATCACACTTTTATTTTTACTTCAGATAATTTGTTACATTAAATGTATATGTACGTGAATTTAGTGCACAGAATTACGATAACTGTTACTATTTAGTTGGAAATTATATAGGATCTCAACAATCTGTCTTCATGAAAGACCTTTTTGAAATAAGTAACATTTGTGTAAAGTTCTCTTAGTCATTTTGAGAACTATTCTACTAAGTTTCACAGTGACAGTGAAGATATGGTGTCTGTTCCTCTAGAAGTCCTGTTTCTCCATAGGTAAGTCCTGTTCCTCTGAAGTCATGTTCCTCCATAGGTAAGTCCTGTTCCTCTAGAAGTCATGTTCCTCCATAAGTAAGTCCTGTTCCTCTAGAAGTCTTGTTCCTCCATAAGTAAGTCCTGTTCCTCTAGAAGTCCTGTTTCTTCATAAGTAAGTCCTGTTCCTCTAGAAGTCTTGTTCCTCCATAAGTAAGTCCTGTTCCTCCATAAGTAAGTCCTATTCCTCTAGAAGTCCTGTTCCTCCATAAGTAAGTCCTGTTCCTCTAGAAGTCCTGTTCCTCCTTAAGTAAGTCCTGTTCCTCCATAAGTAAGTCCTGTTCCTCCATAAGTAAGTCCTGTTCCTCTAGAAGTCCTGTTCCTCCTTAAGTAAGTCCTGTTCCTCCATAAGTAAGACCTGTTCCTCTAGAAGTCCTGTTCCTCCATAAGTAAGACCTGTTCCTCCATAAGTAAGTCCTGTTCCTCTTGAAGTCCTGTTCCTCCATAAGTAAGTCCTGTTCCTCCATAAGTAAGTCCTGTTCCTCTAGAAGTCCTGTTTCTCCATAAGTAAGTCCTGTTCCTCCATAAGTAAGTCCTGTTCCTCTAGAAGTCCTGTTCCTCCATAAGTAAGTCCTGTTCCTCCATTAGTAAGTCCTGTTCCTCCATAAGTAAGTCCTGTTCCTCCATTAGTAAGTCCTGTTCCTCCATAAGTAAGTCCTGTTCCTCTATAAGTAAGTCCTGTTCCTCTATAAGTAAGTCCTGTTCCTCCATTAGTAAGTCCTGTTCCTCCATAAGTAAGTCCTGTTCCTCCATAAGTAAGTCCTGTTCCTCCATAAGTAAGTCCTGTTCCTCCATAAGTAAGTCCTGTTCCTCTATAAGTAAGTCTTGTTCCTCCATAAGTAAGTCCTGTTCCTCTATAAGTAAGTCTTGTTCCTCTATAAGTAAGTCCTGTTCCTCTATAAGTTAGTCCTGTTTCTCTATAAGTAAGTCTTGTTCCTCTATAAGTTAGTCCTGTTTCTCTATAAGTAAGTCCTGTTCCTCTAGAAGTCTTGTTCCTCCAGAAGTCCATTCGCTCTTTCCTTAGATTTGGACCATTTGACAAGGCCTATATTCTTCTAGTCAGTTCTTTGCACTTTGTGTATGCATACTAACCTGTTTTCTGAAACTTCTGTTAAGGCGTGCTGTGCGCGCACATTTTTACTTTTGTGTTTATTGAGCTGAAACATTGTTCAGGTTTGTGTTGTCCTCTGTTACATGAAGCTTTAACCATACTGTTTTTTTTTTTTGTTTAAATTTTTATTCTACTTTTTTTTTTTCTCTATATCTATTTTGTTATTTCTCCTTAAATTGTACACACTGGTTATTTAAAATGTTTTTTTTTTTAATTAACCATGTAAATACTGTATTGTATCCAGCAGATTTTTGGCAGATAAAAAAATAATATAATTTTTGGGCACTAAGAATGGTTAAATTGAATAATTAGAATTGATTGAGAGAATTTAATGCACAAAGAAAATGTGTCCATGATCAGTTTTCTTTCTGCAGGCAGACATGTTTTCTTTGGCATGTTAAATGAAAGTAAAGTGTCAAAAGTAAACATTTTTATTTAAAAAGAAAAGGAAAAAAAGGAGGGGGGGGGGGCGCGGCGGCAGGAGGCAACAAAGAAAAAAAAATTCTGGGTAGTCTGCCATTAATAGATGGATGAACAAAAAAGATGTGCAACATGAATGACAGTAGATTGTGGAGACGACAACATTAAAGACCTCAGTGGTGTTTGTTGAAATGTCGAGAGATACAATGTGAACATTATGTCATACCTCGTGCATCAATTTATCTGCACTCTCTTTCTGTAACTCTTTGTTTGCTTCTTCAATTCCTTTCCTGATCAGCTCAGACATAGACTCCAGAAACTACGGGTAACAAATGTCAGTCAGTAAACAATTAAATAATTGGATAAATTAAATAAATAATTAAACAATTAAATCAATAATTAAATAAAAAATTAAATAAATAATAAGAGATTTAATTATGAAGCATAGAACAATAATTGTATCCATTAATAAATAGATAATGGTGGGAGGCATAACCAAATCTTGTACTCGTATATTATCGATTAACTTTCAGTTTAACTTTCAGTGCGTGAGGTTTTTATCAGTGCAATGGAAGAGATTTCAAAGACAAAATTTGTCATAGACGTTATTGTTTTAAATATCTGTCTACATGTTTTATCTTTATCTAACACATAACATATTATATATGAATTTTTAGATAATTCAAGAAGAAATTAGATTTCACCAATAAAAAGATCCTACAAGACATGTAGAAAGAAAAATGGGAGATAATTGACCAGAACAAAAAATGAAATTAAAAAATTTGCCGTGTGCTGTCACTGCTATGATAGGGACTGCAGCTGCCTTTCTTTATTTGAATGAGGTGAGTTTCAATTCGGATGATTCCACTGGCATGGGCGGTTCAGCAATCATGAATTTTATTTAGTTTGTAATTATACTGGTGTCTTCGACTAACCATAACCATTATCCAATCGGAATTATTTTGCAAAAAAGCGAAAAAAAACAAAAAAAAAAAAAAAAAAATTTAGCAATATGTCTTCAAGCAGCTGTGAAGAAAGTTTGATCGATGTAGCATAAAAATAACTTATCTTTAGCCATCCACAATCAGGATATGTTGTGTTCCTCTTCACTGCAATCTTATTGATTTATTGATTACAGGAATTGAGCATGAGAGACATTGTAAACAATAATTTCAGATTGAAATAATTGCTCCCATTGTTGGTATGAATCTATCTATTTATTGACCTTTCGAGCCGTAGCCGGCCCATAGGGAGTAGAACAAGATACTCCCTCTCTTATCTGAATTTTTGTTCTAGCAGTTTTCAATTCTTTTAAAGATATTTTATCAAATCTAGCAATTGTCTCTGTTCTGTGCAAGCAGCTCTATCTCATTGAGGGAGCTGATTTCTGCTGCTCTTTCCTCTCTGATCAATGTTCTTCTCAGTGTCTCTCTGGGTCTTCCTCTTTTCCTCTTACCTGTTGTTTCCCACATGAGGGCTTGCTTTGCTATTTGGTTATTATCTCTTCTCTTCACATGTCCAACATATGACCATTGTCTTTTCTTTATTACTGAAGATATTAGTGGTTGATTGGCGGTTTCTCTAATTTCCTCGTTGTTGGCATGAATGCTTAGATATTATCATCAATTTGAAACATTAAAAAAAGTAATTTACTGGCTTTTACAGTCACCATCATTTGAATTCTAGCATTAAAATAATTACTAACCAAAGCCATTTTGATCAGATGATTCTTTGTTGGTGATAAAATACTACTAATTCAAATGGAAAATCACATGATTTCTTTGTTGCCTCACGTTGAAGGAGGAAGGAATTCTCCAGAAGAGTGTTTACCAGAAATATAACACACAACACACAAACATGAACTTTTCACCTAAAGCAAATATTTATGTATAAATTTACTAAATAATGATCATAACTAAATGATCAATGATTAACTAATTGGTGAGTTTTCAAGCACTGATGGATGTAATATCCAATTTTTAACCATAAAAGTTTTTAAAGTATAGCTTCTTCAAATTTATAAGAATACAAAATAGAAGATTCATGAGCATTTGATATTATTTGGAAGATATAAATAATCAAATCAACTATAGTATCAGAGAAAAACAGCTGTGTCTTGGTCTGCTTATATTAACTCTAAACATTAATTATATTTTTCAAAAGAGTAAAGAACCCCATCACACCAAGTGACGTATAGGGAATATGGTGTTAGCAACCATAATTTTTATAGACCCTCGACAGATGATTTTTAGGGTAATGTGGTTGGTATTACGCCTGTGTTGCTTTACATTCCATTCCCAGAAAAAATCTGGTACCACTTAAAGGCTGGGTGAACGTGGAAACTGTCAATCAGGATAAAACTTGACCTTTTGACCTTTGTAGTCCAGTTCACGAACCACTGAACTATCGCGTCTGATCTTTACATACTCTATTCCTATTTATTTATATTTACTGTACTTCAACTTAAGTTAAACAAAGATAATTTAAGAGTTATACAATTCCTGTAAGTAAAAATATAATAAAAACTTAGTCATAAAAAAAAAAAGATGGGAACGCAAGAACAAGAACACAAGGGATCTAAAGTACCTTGGAGCTCTCCTCTACTTCAGTACCAGAACTATGAACAAGAGAAATTAGCATCTCAACATCGGTGTCTGATGTAATGAGACCAAATCTGACACAAACAATCCCATCTTCAGTGTGACCTTCAAAGAATTAGAAAAGATGAACAATTAATTCATTTGAATAATGACCAACAATTTTCACTGGGGTGGCGGGAGGAATATGTTCAATAGAACTATTGCTTACAATTTATACTGGGGTGGAGTGAGGATATTTTCATTAGAATTATTGTCAATTTTTACTAGAGTGGAGTAGGGATATTTTGATTAGAATTATGGTTAATTTTTACTAGGGTGGAGTGGGGATATTTTGATTAGAATTATGGTTAATATTTACTAGGGTGGAGTGGGGATATTTTGATTAGAATTATGGTTAATATTTACTAGGGTGGAGTGGGGATATTTTGATTAGAATTATGGTTAATTTTTACTAGTGGTGATATTTTGATTAGAATTATGGTTAATTTTTACTAGCGTGGAGTGGTGATATTTTGATTAGAATTATGATTAATTTTACTAGGGTGGAGTGGGGATATTTTGATTAGAATTATGGTTAATTTTTACTAGAGTGGAGTGGGGATATTTTCATTAGAATTATGGTTCATTTTTACTAGAGTGGAGTGGGGATATTTTCATTAGAATTATTGTCAATTTTTACTAGAGTGGAGTGGGGATATTTTCATTAGAATTATTGTCAATTTTTACTGAGTGGAGTGGGGTATATTTTCATTAAAATTATTGTCAATTTTTACTGAGTGGAGTGGGGATATTTTTATTAGAATTATTGCCAATTTTTACTAGGGTGTAGTGAGGATAGGATGTTCATTAGAAATATGGTCAATTTTTACTGAGATGGAGTTAGTATATTTTCATTAGCAATATGGTAAATTTTTACTGGGTGGATGGGGATATTTTCATTAGAATTATTGTCAATTTTTATTGGATTAACAGTGAAACTAAAACCACAATAATGGTTAATAATGTCAATATTTACCTGCCAAATATATATTACCAATATCAAGATTTACCTGCTGAGAAGGCAGTGTCCTGTGTTTTAAGTTTGTGAACAAGTTCAGAGTTCAAGTTATTGATGTCAATCTTCTCCTTGTCTGTGAGCTCTCCCTGTCTGTCTGCATAGACCTGGGGTATGTAGCTAGATAAACCAAAGAAGAGAGATACAGTTTAACATAAAAATTAGAAAAACAAATACAGAGACATATTTTAACACAAAGATTGGACGTTAATTTTTTTTAAACAGAACAAAAATCCAAGTAATGATAACAAAAGAGATACACAAAAACTGGGCAAAATAAATAAATGAATTTAACAGAGGAAATAAAGACATTGACCATCTCATGAGAATGAGGTCCAACTATCTATCATTGCACCCACAACAGATTACTGCTTGCTTGTGTTTGTCTGATGACTAAAGGATTACATCACTTCGTCATCCTTAATTGGGCATTAAATTGGCAAGTCAGCGCTGTGTTATGGTTTGCAGTATAACTGTGATATTTGTGCCTTTCGGCCCAACACATCAGACTTCAGCACGACCCACAACAGATGACAAACTGGCTTCATCAACATGCGCCATACCAGTTGACATAGGCAATTATGTCCTTCCACAATCTTCTATCCACTGTGCATCGTATCAGTTCTATTGTCGAATGTTTTCCAACTATACACCAAGCTATCCAGTATTTTCTCTCTTTGTCGTCTGTGATCTCCCTTTCTCTGTATTTTGCAAGTTGTAATCAAATATTCCAACTTTTCTTCTCTTGTTGTGCCCAGAAAATGTTGATTGTTTCTTTCTGATGGTTCTTAGGAGCTCCCTTTTTGTGTTGGCCTCTTTGAGAATCTAGCTTCAGGGCTTGATAAAGGATCAAATGATAGACAGGGAGCTGGGTGGTCTAGAAGTAAGACACAGGCCACTGGGCTGGAAGGTTCTGGGTTCAAATCGCACCATAGGTGATAGGAATTTTTCACTTCAAATCTGAGGTTTTGTTGCGTCTTTGCCTTCATCTGGTCGGGAGATTTTAAGTCCAGCCCTATCAGGAAAATGGTAAAAAAAAAAAAAAAAAAAAAAAAAAAAAAAAAAAAAAAAAAAAAAAGGAGGTCCCATGTGCATTAGCATGTGTTAAAGAACCTCAGGCGGTTAAAAGTAAAAAAGTTGGCTAATAATTGCTGCTGCTCGAGCTAGAAAAAGTGGTAAGCAAATCTGTCCATGCTGAAGATGGTTGTGTTGGATCTAGAAGTGCCAATATTGTCGCTTTGCCATAAATGAGCAACATTATGCACCCACGACCAGTAACGGGTGAACTCCAAGAAAAGAGAAATGGTTTGACAATATGAAAAATAACTACAGTGTAAGCACTAACAGTCTGTACAACAACCAATAGGCATCGTGTGAGTAAAAAAAACCTATCCCATAGTGGTATGGACTATAACTGTCACCATGGCAATTATTTAAAACATCATACAGGAGCATAGGCTACAAATGTTTGTATGAACAATGTTGACACTATAACAATAGTGTCAGAATAACGGTGGACAGACAATAGTGTCTATCTATTTTTTCTCTCTCTCTCTCTCTGCGATCAAGTCTCAATCAAAGCAGGATTCCAGACTCTCTTATAAAGTCAGCTGTCTGTTTAAGTGATTCAATTGCCCCATGTAGTTTCTCTTCCAGGGAGGTGGGTGTGGACCACATTGCTCTTCTCAGGTCTGTGTACTGGGGGCAAGCCTGTAGAACATGTTTTATTGTCATGTGTCCAGTGTACAATGGCATTGGCTGGTTGTACCTATTTTGAATTTGGTGAACATGTGGTTTCTCATTCTATTGTGGCCAGTGCGTAGGTGAAGTACGATGAATTAATCCCTCCTTTATAGTTGGGGGTATCCATCTCTCTCGTTATGCTTTGGGTGTTCTCGTTTCCATTTTCATGATACTGACCTTTGATGATGGGTTTGGCTTCATCATAACTGACCGGATGGTTCTCTTGTGGTAATCCCCCTCCCTCTTTAGCTAATTTGTCTGCACGTTCGTTCCCGTGTATATTACCGTGTGATGGTATCCACTGAATGACTACTCTCTGGAAGTTATTGCATAGTTGGTCTAGGGTTGTTCTCAAGTCATCTAGCTCATTGTTCCTAGGGCTTTTTAGTAGTACTGACAGTGCATCAGTCAGTATAAAAATTTTTTTTGCATGTTATTTTTGTATTGAATAGCCAGCGTTGCAGCATCTCTGAGGCCTCAGTTTCTGCTTTAAAGTTGTTTGAGAATTTCCCAGTAGCTATTGACTTAATGATCTCTTCCTGGTTATTCAGCGTCAAGAACACACCTCCCCCTCCATTTCTGGTGGCATTTGTAGCAGAGCCATCTGTGTATATGTGGGACCAAGAATCCCATGAATAGTTATCACTTATGTGTTTTTCTGCTACATGTTTTCTTTCTGTGTCTGATTGGGTGCCTTTTTTCATGATTCCTATTATATCTTCCTTGAGTTCTGGTATTTTATGTTTCCCATGAGGAGACATATCAGATGGGCCCAAGGGTTTTGGTATTGTTTGGGACAGTACTGGATCTCTAGTTGTTAGTTCATTGGAGATTGCAGTGAAGTTGCTCCTCTTTAGTCATACTATTCCGTAACCAGTTATTCTTTGGTGAATGAGGTGGCTAAGGAGCCTTCTATATTTCTCAGCTTGTTGCAATACTTTAGTGACCCGTCTGTCATCTAAGGGTTGTAAACCTGTAACTGTTTCTAAAGTCTTGATAGGTGTAGATTTCATAGCACCGGTGATGATACGGACAGCTTGATTTTGTGTTCTGTTAATTTTGCTAAGGTGTGATTTGGAAGCCATAGCCCAGGCTGTGACTCCATACTCTAGGACTGGTCTTACTCTTCCTACGTATAGTCGTTTCAAGATATTGCTGTCTGCTTCCCAATCTGTTCCTGCCAATTTCTTCATTATATCAGGTAATTTTCTGCCTCTTTTGCTTGCTCTGTTTATCTGATTTTTTCCAAGTCATTCTATGACCCATGGTGACACCAAGATATGTTGGGTTTTGGTCAATAGGAAGTGTATGGTCTTTTATCTTCAAGTTTGCAGAGAGTGTGTTTCTTGACAGGCTGAAATTGTGTATGTAGTTTTTTTTTAGTTAATTGGTAATAACCAGGTGTTCATCTATTTTTCAAGTTCTCCTAGGGCATCTTGCATCCTGGATCTAGCCACCAACATAGTTTCCTCACATGCTCATAATACCAGATCATCTGCGTATATTGCTGATAACAATGATTAGACAATAATGTCAGTATAACAATGAATAGACAATAATGTCAGTATAACAATGAATAGACAATTGTGTCAGTGTAACAATGGATAGACAATAGTGTCAGTATAACAATGAATAGACAATAATGTCAGTATAACAATGAATAGACAATAATGTCAGTATAACAATGGATAGACAATAATGTCAGTATAACAATGGATAGACAATAGTGTCAGTATAACAATGAATAGACAATAATGTCAGTATAACAATGAATAGACAATAATGTCAGTATAACAATGAATAGACAATAATGTCAGTATAACAATGAAAAGACAATAGTGTCAGTATAACAATGAATAGACAATAGTGTCAGTATAACAATGAATAGACAATAATGTCAGTATAACAATGAATAGACAATATAAATAAATAATTCTACAGCTTCACAACTAGAAGAATGCCAATAAAACAATGAATAGACAATATAAACAAATATCCTACCAAGGTAAAGACTATAGCTGTCAGTACAACAATTGATAGAAAAACCCATAGCAGTATGAGTTACAATTGCCAGTAAACAATGGACAGCCAATAATTTCAGTCCATTGGTGGTATAGGCTATATTTGGCAGTATCCCACTGGTTCATTCTTGTTGGTAGTTGTATCTAAGGATTTTTTTTGCATGTGATTATTTTTCAAATGAAAATTATTTTTACAAATTTAACAGCACTTTTGCAAAAAAAAAAAAAAAAAAAAAATACATTTTCAATTAAAACATTTAAATATCTCTAACCTGACAGCTCCAAGGCCGGCCCAGGAATCTAAATCAACCAGTCGGAGGTTGCTGTGGGATGATACTATGCTTCTGAACTTTTTCTTTGTGCTGTGGTAGCATTCAGAACACTCTGAATACAGATTTGAGTGACAAGTTAATGTGTGTTGCTCATTGAAAAAATATGTGGATATAATTCAAAGGTCTCTTTGTCATCCATCGCACCTCTTCGTCATCCATCGCACCTCTTCGTCATCCATCGCACCTCTTCGTCATCCATCGCACCTCTTCGTCATCCATCGCACCTCTTCGTTATCCATCGCACCTCTTCGTCATCCATCGCACCTGTTTGTCATCCATCGCACCTCTTCGTCATCCATCGCACCTCTTTGTCATCCATCGCACCTCTTCGTCATCCATCGCACCTCTTTGTCATCCATCGCACCTCTTCGTTATCCATCGCATCTCTTCATCATCCATCGCACCTCTTCGTCATCCATTGCACCTCTTCGTCATTCATCACACCTCTTCATCATCTATCACACCTCTTCGTCAGCTATCAAACCTGTTCATCATCCACCACACCTCTGCATCATCCATCACACCTCGTCATCATCCATTACACCTCTTCGTCATCCATCACACCTCTACGTCATCTATCAAACCTGTTAATCATCCATCACACCTCTTCTTCATCCATCACACCTCTTCTTCATCCATCACACCTCTTTGTCATCCATCACACCTCTTCGTCATCCATCACACCTCTTCACCATCCATCACACCTCTTTGTCATCCATCACACCTCTTCGCCATCCATCACACCTCTTTGTCATCCATCACACCTCTTCATCATCCACACACCTCTTCATCATACATCACACCTCTTCATCATCCATCACACCTCTTCATCATCCATCACACCTCTTTGTCATCCACACACCTCTTCATCATCCATCACACCTCTTCATCATCCATCACACCTCTTCATCATCCATCACACCTGTTCATCATCACCCATTCAAAGGACGTTAAGTTGGTGTATATTTGTTATGATGATGTTTGCAAAAGTGACTTCAGCATGGCATATTGAGTACCGGGTTGCCTTTCCTCTTGATCCCTAACTCCCTTCGCCAGACTAGACTGGTTAATCTGTTAGTAGAGGCACCAGGAAAAGGTGGAGTAGGGTTTGGAAGGTTCTGATTCACCGATCCTGACACAAGCCATTAGCTATGATTCATTAGCAGCTTCAGCAGAACCTTGGCTTCCATCCACATAGCAACTTACACTATATTGTTTAATCTTAATCTTGAGGTTCAGTGCACTTGACTTCAGTACACATTTATCAAGGACTGCTTGGGGGCCTCTGTAGCCTAGTTGGGAAAAATCACCCAACTGGGCTACCAATGTTCTGAGTTCCAGGGTAGTAGTACTCTGGGAAGGTGAGGAATGCTGCCTCACTTAGTGAGTTTTGATGCTTGAAGCGACACGGTCCAAAAGTCTCCAAACACTTCTGGATAGGCGGCTGAGTACATGTGGGTGAAAACTCACGTGCTTAAACACCGATTCAAGTCTCCTACTTTACCTTTAAGGACTGCTTGACTAATCTTTGACTCTTCATTAACTTGTTGTAAGTCATGCCCTATTTCTAGTTAAAGTTTTCATTCTTAGAAAAGTAGAAGTACCAGGCTAGTGACTCTTTTTTGCCCATATCTGTATCAAGTTTTTCTTCTTATAGACATGTTGTCTGTCAAGATTATCATGCTCCTGTGTGGAATTTTGGCCTGGTCTTTTTTTTCAAAGGCTTTTGTTTTACTAGGGCCCACTCACAAGACACACATTGGAGGTGAATTTGGGACTTCAGTTGACATTCCTGGTTGTACTAGATATCTTCCTGATTTCTAAAAAAAATTATAATGAACGTTTTACATATGGCTGGCAACATCATTCTGTAGAAAACTTAAATGTTAAAATAAAAATAAAATACTTGTCACAGTTTGTCAAGAGACTGAGAACGATGATATTTAAGTGTATTATAGCAACAAGAAAAGTGATTCGATGAGCATGATAAAAAAAGTGGAGGTGAGCTTTCATTACATGCAATGGGTAGAGTCATTGCAGAAGTAAAAAATATGTAAGGTCATCTTTGTCTATGTCCCAGGACATGCAAGAGCATGGGAAAATGAAAGAGTGGACAGGTGAGCTAGCTGCGCTATCATTGAGGGTAGTCAACTAATGGATCGGGCAGACATCATCAATGCCCTCCGAGATGTGGGAAGGGCACAGGACTTTGACAACCATGAGTCCACATCACTGCTTCGGATGAACGAGATGGGAGTTATATGAGCACAGCCACAAACAAGAAACTTAGTGGTTTTTAAAAAAAAAAAAAACTTATCAAACAACACAGAACTGGAATCATCAGTTGCTGGACACTGCAAGACTTGCTGAGGAGGGGATATGAGCATCTATGGACATGTTCGGAGTGAAATGATGATGGCCCGCAATGAACTCAATAACAAGAAATGTTCACAGAACTCAATAACAAGAAATGTTCACAGAAATGTTCACAGAACTCAATAACAAGAAATGTTCACAGAACTCAATAACAAGAAATGTTCACAGAAATGTTCACAGAACTCAATAACAAGAAATGTTCACAGAACTCAATAACAAGAAATGTTCACAGAAATGTTCACAGAACTCAATAACAAGAAATGTTCACAGATATGTTCACAGAACTCAATAACAAGAAATGTTCACAGAACTCAATAACAAGAAATGTTCACAGAACTCAATAACAAGAAATGTTCACAGAAATGTTCACAGAACTCAATAACAAGAAATGTTCACAGATATGTTCACAGAACTCAATAACAAGAAATGTTCACAGAACTCAATAACAAGAAATGTTCACAGAACTCAATAACAAGAAATGTTCACAGAAATGTTCACAGAACTCAATAACAAGAAATGTTCACAGAAATGCATGATCTCACCAAGTTCTCTTTGAGAGAGTCCACAAAAATATCAATGTCCTCTTTGGTTGTGTGCCGGACTGAAACAAAATAAAAGTATATCAAACAAAGTAGGGAATGGGCAAATAAATGCAGTGCTGCGGTAAAGCTGGTAGCAAGGAGTCAGTAGTGGAGTATAACATACAATCTTACAAGGTATAGTGTCAGCTTTACAAATGAATAACACAACAAAATACTAACATTTCGACTTATATACAGCCTTCTCCAAAGAACGAGGACAACGATAACAAATGATGAGGCACAGATAAATATTACCTCATCTAGGATGATAAGGACTGTTAAGTGAAGGAGAAGTGGGCAGACGGATAAGAGATGAAATGGTGATACAAGAGAGAGATGTGCTACATGTTAAATAAACATTTGATATATATAGTCTCTCTTTTCTAAAATTTGTAAATGGTAATTGTTAGCAAGATACTAGATCAGCTTGTGAGATTTCAAGTGAAATTGTATCATGAAAGCACCTGCCATTAGTTATGGCAGGTATGATTATAGGATCAGCATTACTTTAAAAAAGCAATCTTGTTTTTTTTAACCGCAGGTTTGCAAGGTATTCGTGCATTTGGACAAAATATTGTCTTCTTTATTATCTACTTCTACCTTTTTTTAGCTCCCTGTGGAGCATAGGTCTTCAACAAACACTTTCCAAGTCGTTCTGTTTTTTGCCATTCTTTTAAGATCATTCCATGTCTTCCCCATCATCTTCATCTCTGCCTCTATCTGTCTTCTCCAAGAATTCTTTGGTCTTCCTCTTTGTCTTTTCCTCTGGGGATTCCAAAAAAGAGCCTGTTGTCTAATACTCTCAGTTGGCTTCTGCAGTGTGTGTCCTATCCAGCGCCATCGTCTTCGCTGTATCTCTTTATCCACTGGTGTTTGACTGATACATTTCCATAATTCTATGTTAGTAATTTTGTCCTGCCATTTCCATCCTTTTATTCTGCGTAAGCATCCATTAATGAAAGTCTGTATCTTCATGATTTTCAATTTTGTTATTCTCCATGTTTCACAGGCATATAATAGGACTGACTTAACATTTGAGTTGAAAATTTTTATTTTTGTATTTAACCTAATTTCTTTGGATTTCCATATGTTTCCCAGTGCAATCAAAGCTCCTCTTGCTTTTGATATCCTTATTTTGGTATTATACTTGGACAAAATATAGTTTTATTTATCATACTTGGACAAAATATAGTTTTCTTTATTATACTAAGAAAAATTATATAGTTTTCTTTATTAAACTTGGACAAAATATAGTTTTCTTTATCATACTTGGACAAAATATAGTTTTCTGTATCATACTTGGACAAAATATAGTTTTCTTTATCATACTTGGACAAAATATAGTTTTCTTTATCATACTTGGACAAAATATAGTTTTCTTTATCATACTTGGACAAAATATAGTTTTCTTTATCATACTTGGACAAAATATAGTTTTCTTTATCATACTTGGACAAAATATAGTTTTCTTTATCATACTTGGACAAAATATAGTTTTCTTTATCATACTTGGACATAATATAGTTTTCTTTATTATACTTGGACAAAATATAAATTTCTTTATTATACTTGGACAAAATATAGTTTTCTTTATTATACTTGGACAAAATATAGATTTCTTTATTATACTTGGACAAAATATAGTTTTCTTTGTTATACTTGGACAAAATATAGTTTTCTTTATTATACTTGGACAAAATATAGTTTTCTTTATCATACTTGGACAAAATATAGTTTTCTTTATCATACTTGGACAAAATATAGTTTTCTTTATCATACTTGGACAAAATATAGTTTTCTTTATCATACTTGGACAAAATATAGTTTTCTTTATTATACTTGGACAAAATATAGTTTTCTTTATCATACTTGGACAAAATATAGTTTTCTTTATTATACTTGGACAAAATATAGTTTCCTTTATTATACTTGGACAAAATATAGTTTTCTTTATTATACTTGGACAAAATATAGTTTTCTTTATCATACTTGGTCAAATATAGTTTTCTTTATCATACTTGGACAAAATATAGTTTTCTTTATTATACTTGGACAAAATATAGTTTTCTTTATTATACTTGGACAAAATATAGTTTTCTTTATTATATTTGAACAAAAATATGGCCCCCTTTATATTTAAGCCGCAACAGTTCAGTGGTTAGTGAACTTCAGTGGTTAGTGAACTGGACTACTAAGGATAACATCAATCCTGATTGATGACTTCCAGCTTCACCCGGCCTTAATGGATACCAATTTCTTTCTGGGAAAGAAAAACAACACGCTCATAATACTGACCATACTTCACCAAAAATAGTGTGCTGAAAGTCTATAAAAAATATGGCACTAACACCATATTCCGGCCTCTATTGCTATTTGTAGGGCAAGAACAAGGTTCTTCCATTCTGCAGCCATTCTTCAAAGGGTTCAGCCCACAGTATTCTGTTTTCAAAGTTCTTCACAAGGTTGTCGTTGCTCTGTCTTTCTTTCACCTTTCATCAACAGTTCACTACTTGACTATTTCTTGTGACTGTTTCTAGGTCTCTTCTGCATAGATGACCTTTTAATTATCATCCCAATAAACACTATTTTGTTAATAAAATATTCTGTCTTTGTTGTGGATTACACAAAAGTGCTAAAGAAATTATTTTTCATTTACGGTTATTATTTAAAAATTACATTATCACTAAACTTGTAGGCAGCTGTGAAGGATAAGTATTTTGACATTCTGGAAAAACAGGACATTACAGTGCAGTACATTACTGTTCTTGTTTTGTTGTAATCTAAATTACATAATGTGTACATATTTTGTATGATATTGCAGACAGTACAAAAATTTATCATCATCTGCGATCATGTCCTTCCACAATCTTCTATCTACAGTGCATCGTATAAATTCTGTTGTTGACTGTTTTCCATGCCATGACTCCCAAGCTATCTAGTATTTTCTCTCTTTGTCATCTGCGATCTTTCTTTCCTCTTATTTTTCCAGTTGTAACCAAGTATTCCAAATTTCCTCTTCTCATGATGTGCCAGAAAAATGTTGATTGTTTCTTCCTGATGTTTTTTGGGAGCTCCATTTTTGTGTTGGCCTCTTTGAGAATTTCCTTTGGTCTTTTTAGCTGTCCGGGGAACTTTTAACATTCTTCTGAGAAATCCCATTTCTGTGGCCTCTAATCATCTTTTCATTTCTTTGTCTATTGTATCTACCACAAAGAATCAGAAGACATAAAATGAACATATGATCAAAAACAATATGTTGCTCATTTATACCTTGAGCAGTTTCTAAAGGAGAGTAGCGTATGCAGACACCCTCCTTCTCAACTTGCACGAGAGATATAGGAACTCGAGGATTTGACACTTGCAAAGCCTCTGCAAGCTGAAAATTGAATAACAAAATAAATAAAATGTTGACAATTGAATAACAAAATAAATAAAATGTTGACAATTGAATAACAAAATAAATAAAATGTTGACAATTGAATAACAAAACAAATAGAATTTATAAATGCCATGATGGTTGAGTAATTAATGCATTTGTTTGTTGACCAGTAGGCTGGGGTTTGACTCCTAGTTATGACAAGCTTCCTACCTGATAAATACAGCTTTGGAATCATCAAAGTCCTTGTGGGAAGAAGATATTAAATGTATGATAGAGAAATGGTAACAGAGAGGTTAAGAGAATGACAATGTAAGAAGTCAACAGCAAAATTAATATGCAACTGTATTGATGTAAAATTATGGAAAGGTGTAATCATCTATGCAGTGGAGGCGAAGGTGCACCTCACAGCACCAGAGCTGGAAGCTGTCAGCAACCTACAGCTGATGGCTTGCACCAGGATCAGTGAACAAAAACCATCCAGACCCTGCTCCACCTCTCCATGGTACCTCTAGTAACAGACTAACCTGTCTAGTCTGGCCAAGCGAGTAGGGATCGAAGAGGGAAGACAACCTGGTACTCAAAAATGTCATGTTGAAGTCAGATGTGTTGGGCTGAAAGGTGCAAATATCAGTTATACTGTAAACCAGAACATAATGCAGACACGCCCACTTAACATCCTTTTAAGGATGGATGATGATGAAGAGCGGCACAGCGGCAGAGGACAATGTAACATACACACAACAGTGCACAGAGAAAAATAATGGAGAAACAATCGCGAAACTAGACAAAAAGAACTAACAATGACTCAAAGAACCATAAACAAACGCTACGAAAACGCCAGATTAAGAAGACCGAGAAAGAGATGGATAAAAGGAATACTAGAGTCACTAGGAGAGACAACACCAGAAGAGGCCAACAGAAGACAAAGAATAGCAGATTGTATCTCGCCTTATTGAGTACTAGGTTGCTCTCCCTTTTCGATCTCTGCTCGCTTGACCAGACAGGACAGTCTGTTTCCAGGAATGTTGCTGAGAGGTGGAGCAGTCTTAATCAGCTCTTTTGTTCATTGATCTTGAGGCACGCAGTCAGCTGTGGGTTCTGACCACAATCGGCTAATTTGCTAGTTGGGCATCTTTAGCACCAGAACTTAATGATGAGAGAAAGGAGATGATTCGAGGCACCACGAATATATCTTGTTCATTCTGCGAACATGGGAGCCACAATAGCTCAGTGGTTAGTGTACTGGACTACAAAGGACAAGAGGTAGGGTTCAATCCAACCGACGGTTTCCAGGTTCACCTAGCCTTAGATGGGTATCAAAATTTTTTCTGGGAAAGTAAAGCGGCACGGGCATAAAACTGACCACATTACCCCAAAAATCATGTGCTGAAGGTCTGTAAAAATAATGGTCACTAACATAATATTGTCTATACGCCACTTGGCATGACGGGGCTCTTTATTTTTTTTTTTACTTTTACTGCTGAGGTTCTTTGAGGTGCATGAGTGCACGTTTTTTTCCCATTTTTCAAGAGGGCTAGACATTAGGGCAAGGTAAGGCCATGTGGAAATCATGGATTCGAACTGAAAGTTTCTACCATCTGTGATGGGACTCAGACCTGAAACCCTTCCTGACCAGAGGCCGATGTCTTACCTCTAGACCACCAAGTCCTTGTATATTAATGCTCTAAAATGCATGTCAGTAACTGTTTATTTGTCATCAGCCAAGGTGAAGGTGAAGAAGAAAATGTAAACAAAGACCTATCAAGTTATCTTACCCATGAATTAAGGGCATCAAAATAAGATGCCTCTTTATCCTCTTGTGTGCTCTCAACCTTAATGTTTGAATATGGAGCTGTAACAGCACCTGAGGTTGTCACGTCTTCCACATACTTGAACACAACTGTCGGAGTCACAATCTCAAACACAAGCTGTGAAAACAATATTTTTTTATAAAATGGAGTGATGATCTAAAAGCACAAGTCATGGAACAGACATGTTGCTGTTTGTGTCACCAGCTTTATATCTCTGGCAAAATCCCAAAGACTGAATTTTGCATGAATATCACTGTTTCCTATTTCTCATTTGCTCAGGTGTCCCTCACCATACAGGCAGATATTCTCCAACTTCAGAGGTACTCTCATTTTTCATCATAGATAGTTGTGACTATTTTGGTAGAATCTTTCCCTATCAATTTTACCCCAACCTTCTTAGCTGCTTCTTACAACATGTGTGGCAGGTGACAGTAGCTCCACTCTTATCTCCTTTGTCTATGGTCAGGGCACAAGAAGCAACAAGGGAAATATCTTCTGTAAATGTCAACAATTACTGCAGATTACAAACAATTCATTCAGGTTTCTTATATTCCTATATGCTCTTATATATTTCTATAATTTTGTTGGGGGAGGCAAAGAGAGGTGAAACATACAATTTCACTATAATAGGTCACAGCATTTGACGTTGAGGGGGCCAGTTCTTTTTCTCACTGTCACTACTTTATCCCATCTCTGTGCATCAGGTACCCATTCCTTTATCAGCTTGGTCAACTGCAGAGAATCAAGCTGTATTTGAACCCTCATTCAAAAGCCAGAGCATCAACCTGTATTTGAACCCTCATTCAAAAGCCAGAGCATCAACCTATATTTGAACCCTCATTCAAAAGCCAGAGCATCAACCTGTATTTTAACTCTCATTCATAAAGCCAGAGCACCAATCTGTATTTTAACTCTCATTCATAAAGCCAGAGCACCAATCTGTATTTTAACTCTCATTCATAAAGCCAGAGCACCAATTTGTATTTTAACTCTCATTCACAAAGCTAGAGCATCAACCTGTATTTTAACTCTCATTCATAAAGCCAGAGCACCAATCTGTATTTTAACTCTCATTCATAAAGCCAGAGCACCAATCTGTATTTTAACTCTCATTCACAAAGCCAGAGCACCAATTTGTATTTTAACTCTCATTCACAAAGCTAGAGCATCAACCTGTATTTTAACTCTCATTCACAAAGCTAGAGCATCAACCTGTATTTTAACTCTCATTCACAAAGCTAGAGCATCAACCTGTATTTTAACTCTCATTCACAAAGCCAGAGCACCAATTTGTATTTTAACTCTCATTCACAAAGCCAGAGCATCAACCTGTATTTTAACTTTCATTCACAAAGCTAGAGTATCAATCTGTATTTGTACCCTCATTCACAAGCCAGAGCACCAATCTGTATTTGTACCCTCATTCACAAGCCAGAGCACCAATCTGTATTTGAACTCAGATTCACAAAGCTTGAGCATTATGACTATGCAACAGATGCTCTCTAAAAAGCCCTGGTCATGAGCGAATATCTGCAAGTCTGTTGTTACCATGAGGAAGTTCACAGAACTTTGCAGGTCCTGATGGCTCCCACACAGCCTCATCCCTTCACACTCTGATCATGTGTGGCCACACAGAAAAATAATAGTGGGTGTAATACAACTTGGGGGGCCCTCAGTGGTGAGTGGTTAGTGTACTTTCTTCCTGTTCAGAAGAGTCCAGATTCATTAAAAAAGTAGTGGATTTTTTTTTTTCATTCCAAAAAGGTTGCAAGGTTCACCCAGCCTCTAAAAATGGGTACCAGAGATTTTTCTGGGAAGCAAAGGTGGTCTGGCATGTTGTCGAGAACACATCACCCAAAAAAGTGGTCTTCTTCTTCCTTTTTAGCTCCCAGTGGAGCATAGGTCTTCAACAAACACTTTCCAAGTCATTCTGTTTTTTGCCATTCTTTTAAGATCATTCCATGTCTTCCTCATTAAAAAAAAAATATAAAAAAAAAAAATAAATAAAAAAAAGTGGTGGTCATAGAAAAATATGGTCACTAACACCATATTCCCAAATACGATGGGACTACAGTTACCTTTCTTTGTTTTGGAGATAAGATATTAATTCGGATGATTACGCTGGCACGGGCGGTTGAGCAATTATGGATTTTAATCCGTTTGCATTGATACCGGGGCCTTCCATAACCAATAATGATATTCCCAAATGCCCAGTAAAGTGTGGCAGCAACATTTACTTCACTTTTTTACTACACCTGAAAAGATCAGAACGCTAACCCTTTGCTAACTAACGTACCTGATGGAAAAAAAACCATTACAATATTTGTATTATTAGATTTATTTGTCAAAATTGAAATACAAGAAAGATTAAGAAGTGGAGATGGATTGCAAAAACTGTGGTCAGGCCCCTGGTAGCCACATGGTTGTGGTAGGTGACAGTGGCTCTATTCTATTCCTCTCTGACTTGAGGACCCAATTGCCACACAATAGTGTTGTTTTTGTCATAGAACACCAACTTTGCTCTGGGCACCCAAGTTTCATTGGAAAAACATAACAATGAAGTATGAACACATACCAAAATACAACAATGAAGTATGAACACATACCAAAATACAACAATGAAGTATGAACACATACCAAAATACAACAATGAAGTATGAACACATACCAAAATACAACAATGAAGTATGAACACATACCAAAATACAACAATAAAGTATGAACACATACCAAAATACAACAATGAAGTATGAACACATACCAAAATACAACAATGAAGTATGAACACATACCAAAATACAACAATAAAGTATGAACACATACCAAAACACAACAATAAAGTAGAATCACATACCAAAAACAACAATAAAGTATGAACACATACCAAAACATAACAATAAGGTAGAATCACATACCAAAACACAACAATAAAGTATAAACACATAATAAATGCACTGTGTGTTTCACCGGATGATATTTCTATATTCTGATTTCTTACATTGAATGATAATATCGTATGATGAAGGACAGTTCAGAAGTATTCACTGTTGGTGCTATAATACACCATATGTCTTTTGACGTGTGCTGTGTTTGCTACAATGGTGACTGCAACTACCTTTTTTTGTTTGGATATTTGATGAGATGTTAATTCTGATTATTTCACTGGCACGGCCGGTTGAGCAATTATGGATTTCCATTCGTTTGCAGTGATACCGGGGCCTTTGAACAATCATAACCATAACAAACACAACAATAAAATAGGAACACATACCAAAACATAACAATAAAGTATGAACACGTACCAAGGCACTAACTGCTTTTGAAATAAGATCCCTCACACTTTTTACATCTTTCTCTTGTTTCTTCTCCCGACTCTGAAGGTAGAAAAAAATCACTTTACATTGAGGTCTATCACTAATCACTTCGTACTGAGGTCTATCACTAATAACTTTGTATTGAGGTCTATCACTAATCACTTTGTATTGAGGTCTATCACTAATAACTTTGTACTGATGTCTATTATTAATCACTTTGTACTGATGTCTATCACTAATCACTTTGTATTGAGGTCTACACTAATCACTTTGTACTGATGTCTATCATTAATCACTTTGTAATGAGGTCTATCATTAATCACTCTGTATTGAGATCTATCACTAATCACATTGTATTGAGGTCTATCACTAATCACTTTGTACTGATGTCTATCATTAATCACTTTGTATTGAGGTCTATCACTAATCACATTGTACTGAGGTCTATCACTAATCACTTTGTACTGATGTCTATCATTAATCACATTGTATTGAGGTCTATCACTAATCACATTGTATTGAGGTCTATCACTAATCACTTTGTACTGATGTCTATCACTAATCACATTGTATTGAGGTCTATCACTAATCACATTGTATTGAGGTCTATCACTAATCACATTGTATTGAGGTCTATCACTAACAGGAGTAAAAAAAAGTTCTCTAGAATTAAAACTTATTTCCTAGCAGTTTACAAGAATTATTTTTTCTTCTTTACATAGGAAAATGTAAAAAAAATTTTTTTTCTTTTTTGGAAAGAAAGCAATGAAACATTATTCTGCTTTTGGTAGTATTATCAGTTCCTCTTTGTTCATGTATGGTGTTTTCAAGGTGTATGTGTTATGCAACATTCTATGTTTCTCTCACAATGATATGGTTTTTTTAAACTGTTTATTCTTAAAATCTTATCTTTAATTTGTGTATCTTTTCACAGAACAGGACCAAAAAAGCAATCAATGCCTTGTGACATCCTGAAGGGTATAAAGACAAAATATCACAACTACACTTTGTCTGTGCCATGATTTGAAGGGTGCCAAAGTCTGCGACTCTCTGTCTCCTATATTCCATCTAGTTACTTTTGGCCTGTGGCTATGTGTTGCAGGATGCCATAGGTTAATTCTCAAGAAAAGACGATGGACACATGTTGGACATGTGATGAGGAGAGATAATAGCCGAATAACAAAGTAAGCCCTTATGTGGGAAACAACAGGTACGAAGAATAGAGGTCATTGCAGAGAGACACTGAGACGAACATTGATCAAAGAGGCAAGAGCAGCAGAAATTGGCTCCCTCAATGAGATAGAGTTGCTTGCACAGAATAGAGTCAAATGGCGAGATTTGATAAAAGATCTTTACAAGGATTGAAAACTGCTAGAATAAAAATTTAGATAAGAGAAGGAGTATCTGGGTCTATGCCCTATGTGCCGGCTATGATTCGAAAGGTCAACAGATAGGTTAATTCACACTGTAAAATCTCTGCCTTCTGTCCAATATAGTTATCTTTAGTCTACTTGTCTTTCACCTTCCCTTAAAAGTTCATGTCAAGGTCATTTTTATGATAGTTTATGGAATTTTTCTTAGTATGTATTCCACCCATCTCAAGCAATTGCACATTCACAACAATTTTATGTACTCCTTTTCAATGTTTTCCCAGCTTTTCTTCTGTGTTGTCATGACACAGTAAAACAAGAATAACTAAAACATGTTGGCACTCTCTTTCATTCATGAGAATTAAATCTAAGAACAATCTGTTATAAAACTTACAAGCACAATGAAGCACAAAAAGAGAATCATGATAGCAGTCTTTCATAAATGAGTGTGTGTTAATAGAATGACTTAGAGAGAGATGGTACGATAAGACAGATGAAGAAAACATGAATAAACTAACTAAAATAATGGAAGATTAAAAGTGAAGACAATGACGCAGGATAATTCATCTATTAAAGCAAACAAAGTGAAATCATATCAAGACAGCCCTTGTTCTGGAATAGACAATGAGTATGGAACAACAGGACACAGGAAGCAGCACAAAAAATTGTTAGATATAACATAGACGTTGGCAAAAGACATGAATAAAACTGAATGATTTAATCTAAGACACAAAATTGTGCTTCATAATGAGTTGGTAGATTGATAATGATTACATTGACATGATTACTTAACACAATCAAGAAACAAATCTTAAAAATATCAATTAATGTCACCACAATAATATAAATAGGGAATAACCAGAATCTGGAATGATGGTACTGGGAGAAAGATAGATGGGGTTACACCAGTGCTAGACTACATTAACAAACAACAAATTAAACAGTTTGGAAATATAACCAATGGTACAGAAAGATAGAGGAGAAAGATAGATGGGGGTTACACCGGTGCTAGACTACATTAACAAACAACAAATTAAACAGTTTGGAAATATAACCAATCCCCAGCAAACAACATCCCCTGAGACTGAACACTCAAAATCAGTGGGTAAAGAAAGACCTAGAATATGACAGAACATCAGACATGATGTCAAAAAGATTTAAGAGAAAAATCAACTGAATGTTACATTTTCCCTTTAAGCTGAAAAGCAAAAGGGTTAGAGGAAAGAAAAGAACAAAAAAGATAAGGAAGAAATCAAGTGAATGAGAATGCTGTGCAACATGCCTACTCACAATTTGCTTTATGGAACTGATCTTGTCCAGATCATCAAACAATGTTTTTGCCTGAAATAGAAAACAATGGGGAAATATAAAAACAAAAATAAATCTAAGTAGCGGATAGTGTCATATATGATACAAGATACTACAGGACACTTGATAAGTAGATGAAATATCTGATAACATTAATATACAAAGATTGGATACCACAAAAATATAGACATTACACAATGTATACAGACAATAAAAAAAAAAAAGTAAAGTTCCCCGTCACGGTAGCATATAGGGAATATGGTGTTAGTGACCATAATTTTTAATGACCTTCAGCACATGATTTTTGGGGTAATATGGTCGGTACAAACAACTTATAGAATGCCTAAAAGAGATACATCTAGATGACATGGACATACGACTAATATGTAATCTATACTGGGAAAAAACAGCAATAATAAAATATAACAAAGAGAACTCTACACCCATTGATATAAAAAGAGGAGTAAGACAGGGATGCATCCTATCACCAAGCTTGTTCAATCTATACACTGAGCAAATCTTTAAAAACATCATAGAGATGCCAGGCCTACAAATTAATGGAAAGATAATCAATAACCTAAGATATGCTGACGATACTGTACTACTAGCAGAAAATCCTAAAGATCTACAACAATTACTTAATGAAATAAACATGACAAGCAAAAATTTGGACTAGATATGAATATCAAAAAAGACTAAAAATATGATCATGAACAAAGAAAATACCCAAAACCCACAAGAGGATATCAAAATTGAAGAAATAGACCTTGAGACAGTTCAGAACTACAACTACCTTGGACATACTATAACCAGTGATGGAAAATGTACAACTGAAATAAACAAAAGAATAGGAATGGCAAAAAGTAATTTTAATATCATGAAGAACATACTAACATCAAAACAAATAACACCAGGGCTAAAACTAAGAATAGCAAAATGTTACATCTTCTCAATATTCCTATATGGTGCAGAAACATGGACATTAGACAAGATAACAGAACAGAAAATTGAAGCCTATGAAATGTGGATATATAGAAGAATAGGTAGAATTGGATGGAAGGAAAAGGAAACAAACGATGAAGTCTTAAAACAACTAAAATTGAAAAGAGAACTACTAAGCACAATTCAAACAAGACAAATGCGATTTTTGGGCTACATTAAAAGACACAACAGCCTACTAAAAGTAATTCTGGAGGGAAAATACAGGGTAAAAGAGGCAGAGGCAGACCAAGACTAACATTGGCGAGTAACATCAAAAGATGGACAAATCAGCCTTTGACAACCTGCACCATCAAAGCAAGAGACAGAGCAGAATGGCACTCCATGGTAGCCAACCTTCGTTGCGGAGACGGCACTTGATGGTGATGATGGTCGGTATTACGCCCGCGCTGCTTTACTTTCCCAGAAAAAATTTGGTACCCATTTAAGGCTGGGTGAACTGGGAATCCATCAATCAGGATTGAACCGACCTCTTGTCCTTAGTAGTCCAGTTCACTAACCACTGAGCTATCACAGCTCCCCATACAGATTATACAATACAAAAATCGATTCAATCACAAATGATATTATACCTGCACAATACAAAAATAGATTAAATTTCTGATAATACCTATACACAAAGCACAATGCATGTACAAAAACAGATAAACATCTTAAAACATATATACACAAAGTACAATAATTAGATACAGCAAGCACACTGACTTGTTCTTTCTTCATCTTCTTCTTTTCTTTTTTGCCTTTTAGCATGAAGGGGAAATATAGTTTGTGGTGTTTTGTTCTTCTGTTGGCCTCTCCTGCTGTTATGTTTCATAGTTTTTCTAATATTCCATCAATCCAACTTTTTTTGTAGTCTAAGATCTGATATGAGGTCCTGGTTGATCTCGAGGCAAAAGGCTGGTCTCGAGACAGACAGGTTGTGAGTTCAAATCTCGGCTGCACCAGTTGGTATTTTTATTTGTGATTTTTCTCTGCGGCAATCCCCCCTGGTCTCAGCAGTGAGGCCCGGCTTATAATGTCAATTACTCATCGACGGAAAAAATATGAGAACCTCCGAAGACGGAGTTATCTTTCTGTGCAGTGAGCGACCCCTGTGCATACGGCTGCCAGGGAAAAATTGATTCCTCTTATTTCCTTCCTCATTTGTCTTTCAGCGTTGAGGGGAGATATACATTGTGGTCTTTTGTTCTTCTGTTTGCCCCTGCTGCTGTTATGTTTCCTAGTGCTTCTAATATTCTATCAATCCATCTTTTTCGTGGTCAGCTCTTGGGTCTGGTGTTCTCGCAATGTTTATTGAAGGCTCATTGTGTTTTGATCTTTCCACCTTGTCACATGGCCAAACCATTTTATCTGTTGTTTCTTTATATATTCTATGACAGGGGTTATTCCTAGCTTTACTCTCAATTCTTCATTTCTGATCTTATCTCTCAGGCTGTTTCCTGTCATTTGTCTAATACATTTAATCCCAGCAGAGGTTTTTTTCTTAATGCTCTTGCATCTAGGGTCCAGAACTGGCATTGGTAGCACATTGCTACCACAAAGTACTCTTACTACAAAAATAGATAAATAAATGATAATTAGACAAAGTGCACTGACTGTGCACTACAAAAATAGATAAACATATGATAATATCTATACACAAAGTCCACTGACTGTACACTACAAAAATAGATAAATATATGATAATATCTATACACAAAGTGCACTGACTTTACACTACAAAAATATATAAATATATGATAATATTTATGCACAAAATATGCTAATTTGAAAATTTATGAAGAGTGTAACATAACATATGCCAAAATGGAGCAAGTGTTTTAACTTTAAAGTTTAAATAAACTACAATATTTAAAGAACACCCTGTGGCGAAGCGGTCGTTAATTGTGCAAAGACAGATCCCAGACATGGGATAATGCCGTAAACATATTTTTGTTTTTTTAACAACATAATATATTATGGATACCACTTATCTTCCTTCCTTCCTGCCTTCTTTCTTTCTTAAAAACAGTTTGCAGCAAAAAGATAACATGTACTATTTTATTTTGTCGCAACACAATTCTTATACAGTCTGATGCAAAAAAAATGGAAAGGCAACCCGACTGTTATTTATAATATTTTATGCTAAAGGGGTTCTACGTGCTTGATATATCTCCATTCTATGTACTGAATGTCAGACCCCAAAATGAGTGATGGAAAAATAAGACAAGAAAAAAAAAGCTTATATAACATGATATAACATGGAATGAAAGAAGGAAGCAGCACCAAGAAAGAATAGAGAAAATAACTCACAAGTTCACAGGAATATTTGATTTGGCAACCATGCCCTCATGTCCTAGGCTCTGCAGACACATCCATAGAGGAAGGCATTTCAGCTGCAGCCGGGAATCTACTGTCGTCAATCCAGCAGCTTCCGTTAGTGATCGGTCTGTGTCCTTGAACAAGGTCTATAGCAAACTAGTTAAGGTCCAATTAACATGTGGCTGTGTACAATTAACATGTGGCTGTGTACAATTAACTTGTGGCTGTGTACAATTAACTTGTGGCTGTGTACAATTAACATGTGGCTGTGTACAATTAACTTGTGGCTGTGTATAATTAACATGTGGCTGTGTACAATTAACATGTGGCTGTGTACAATTAACATGTGTCTGTGTACAATTAACATGTGGCTGTGTACAATTAACATGTGGCTATGTACAATTCAGAGTCACGATAGCTCAGTGGTTAGTGAACTGGACTACAAAGGACAAGTGGTAGAATTCGATCCCAACCGACGGCTTCCGGGTTCACCCAGCCTTTAATGGATACCGGATTTTTTTCTGGGAAAGTGAAGCGGCACGGACGTAATACCGACCACATTACCCCAAAAATCATGTGCCGAAGGTCTGTAAAATGTATGGTCACTAACACCATATTCCCTATATGCCACTTGGCGGGATGGGGGTACTTTACTTTTACGGGTTGAAATACATATTTTACCTAATTTAAAAAAAAAAACTTACTTATGTGGCAACAAAGATTTATGTGTAAAATAAATGATTGTATTTGAAAACATATCACTGACTTAAGCCTGCAATGCCTGCCGGTGAAAAGCAGTACAGGATAAAGAAGAACAAAAGAAAAAAACATTAACCTTAACATTGTTGCTAAGAATAGCAAATCCATTGTATTACTTCAGAAAAGAAAACATAAGTTTAGTTAAACTAACATAAGTTTGGTTAAACTGACATAAGTTTGGTTAAACTGACATAAGTTTGGTTAAACTGACATAAGTTTGGTTAAACTGACATAAGTTTGGTTAAACTGACATAAGTTTAGTTAAACTGACATAAATTTGGTTAAACTGACATAAGTTTGGTTAAACTGACATAAGTTTAGTTAAACTGACATAAGTTTGGTTAAACTGACAAAATTTTGGTTAAACTGACATAAGTTTGGTTAACCTGACATAAGTTTGGTTAAACTGACATAAGTTTGGTTAAACTGACATCGCACCAAGATGGCGCCCTGTTGGCTGGCCTATTCATAAGATTCACAGATAAGTGCTGTTTTCCAGTGAAATTTCCTGTTTATTTGTTTGTTTTTATTTATTTTTTGAGGGTTCATGTGAGTGTGCGCGCTTTCTGTTTGATGTTAATCACTTTGCTTCTTTTGATTCATTGCATTTTGTTATAATTTCCTTCTTTCATCACTTATTATTGTTGTTACACTATTGAACGCGTCAAAAAATGGCGGTTTGTTTACGCCGGTCTGTTGTCAAGGACGCGTAAGTCATTTAATTTGTAGAAAGCTCTCAGTGTTTCCGCGTGCTGCTGAGCAAGTTACTGGAGCTGGCCAGTTTATAACGTGGAACGGGTTCTGGGCCGTGCGACTGAGCAAGTGCACGTGAGTCTAGGCCATCCAAAGCAACAACGTTCAGCGACGTTCATCTTTAAAGACGACGGTAAGAAGTGTAAGTTTTCAGATGCAGCCCAAACTACATCATCGAAGAAGGAAAACACGACGGGGCAAGAGGGGTGGCACTAAACTATCAAAGTGTGAGAGGCTAGGCCTAAAGTATGTGCGCGTTACTTATTGGAATTGTGGGTCCATTAATCAACGACGGCCCATTCTTGATAAGCTACTGTGCGGCGCCGATATAATGGTTTTGCAAGAAACTCTTCTTGGTGACAGGACAGTAAGTACTCCTGGCTTTCATTGCTTTTACAATAGACGACACCTTGGGCAGGCCATCCTTGTGCGCAACAATATGGTGGCAGCTGAGGTTGATATGTCTGCATGGAACAATGCAGAATTGCAGGTACATGCGGTTAGGGTGCAGACCCCAGTTCATTTCGTGATTGTTAATGTGTATGCCTGTAATGGGCAGGTGAACACACAACAATGGCAGAATCTCTTCGAGTTCGATGAAGAGAATGTCATTTTCTGCGGAGACTTTAATGCTAGAGGAGACCAGTGGGGTAACGTCATAACCAACAAGCAGGGAGAAGACCTAGAGAACACACTGGTATCGGCCGATTTAGTGTGCTTGAATGATGGAAGGGCAACAAGAATGGCCACTCGAACAGGGGACTCTGATAGTGTCATAGACCTGGCACTGGTGTCTTCCACCTTCGCACCGGTTTGCAGGTGGAGTGCACTGGGGTTCCACGGAAGTGATCACTATCCATGTGTCCTCCTAATTGAGAAAAGCGGAAATAAACGCCAGAGAAGAAAGCTCCACACATTCAACTACGAGAAAACAGACCAGGACGTCATTAGCAAAATCAGACATAGGAAACAGAGCGCCCCTCGTAGGAGGCAGGAGAGATGGACGCAGCCACCCTGGTGGAACGTAGATGTCGAGGAAGCTTGGCGGAGCAAGAGACAAACGGTCAAGACATGGCAGAAAGCCAGAAGGTATGGTAGAACACAACCTGAGCTCTTGAAGCGTCTGAAAGTAGAGGTCGACCAAAAAATGATGCACTTTAAACTATGCGCTAAGCAGGCTAAGGATGCCAAATGGGATGACTTCTGTAAAAAAGTGTGCTCAGAAAAATCGCTAGCCACATTCTGGCGCCTTCATCAGTGCATGAATGGCACACCACGACACAGAGGTATACCAGACTTTCAGAGCACAGACCAGATATGGCACAAATCTGATGAGAGCAAAGGGAAGGCCCTGCTTGCCCGCTACATTGAGCAGACAGACCAAAGAAATGAGGCTGTAAGAATGAGGATACGGGGATCTTTGTCAAATTTGTGTGGGGATGTAGGGCTGGAAGAAGATCTCACAATCACAACCGATACCATTCGCGCGACACTTAAAAGGTCACACAACACTGCTCCTGGTCCAGATGGTGTTCGGTATGATGACATAGGCGATTTAGCTGATGACGACTTGACAACACTGGCCAATGAGTTTAATGCCAGTATTCGGAGTGGCCAGATTAAGGAGAAGTGGCTACACAGCTACTTACTACCGCTACCGAAGCCAAACAAGGACCATTCTCAGATCAGTGCCTACAGAATCATCACAATGCAGAATACTGCGGGCAAGCTGCTGGAGAAAATAGTTGCCCGTGTCCTCACGTGTCGCCTTGAACAGAAACGCGTATTCCCATCCACACTCGGAGGTTATAGATATAACAAAGAGACATGGCTCAATGCGGCAGTATTTGCCTATGACGTCTTCGAAGGCTTCCACAGACGAGAGGAGACATGTGCTGCTGCTATAGATCTGGAGGATGCATACAACAGGGTACCATTTGAATATCTCATGCATATGCTTCTCAAACTGGCGGTGAACCCCTTCCTCATAAGATGGATCGCCGCGGCACTGTTTCAGAGGAAGGTGATACTCAGATGTGGAAGTTGGTCTTCCGAGCCAACATCCATTTGTCCTGGGCTGCCACAAGGCTCACCATTGTCACCAGTTCTATTTAATGTGTACACAATAACGATCACGGCCCAACAGCTGGATGGAGGGGAAGAACTATGACTTTTGCTGATGATATTCTGGTATATCGACAGGGAAGAGACAGACGGGGAATCGCCTCCACAATGCAAGACGAACTCGATCGCATTTCTTCCTGGTGTGGGGTTTCAGGTGCCTTGGTTAATCCTAATAAAGCATCAGTTTCATGGTTCTCCCTTAACAATCATATCGTTAATACGACCACACCGGTAGTACGAATGGGAGCTGATGAGGTGACCAGGGACAAGTTGATGACATACCTCGGAGTTAAGTTTGATCGCAGCCTGTGTTTTCGGGACCACGTTGACCATGTGATAACAAAATCCCGCAAAGGATTAGCCGCCTTGAAGGTCATGGCAGCTGCCAACATCGAGCAGAGGCTACTTACTCTTCTGTTCCAGGGATTAGTCCTCGCACCAATCGAGTATGCCCTGGCCATTCTTACTGTCAGTACGACTCAAATTGATAGGCTGGAGAAAATACAAAATGAAGCCATGCGCATTATCCTGGGATGTACGAGGGACACTCCCTGTGTGGCAATGAGGTATCTTCTTGACTTTCCAACCATGGATGACAGAATCAAGATCTGGAGAGCACGAGCATACCTGAAGATTAGTACAGATACAGAGCATCCATTGCAACACGTGCTCAACACAGAGAAAGGTACCAGGCTAAAAAGAGGCAAATCATGGGTGGGCCGAGCAGAAGATGTCATCAAACAGGTCTGTGGGCTTACCAATATCAGCGTTGGTGAGGAGTGGATACCGGTGCCTACATCATTCAAGGGGACTTTCTCATGTATTGTCACACTCGACAGGAAAAGTAGGGAACAGAACCCAGTCGTGGTTAATGCTGAGGTCAACGGTCTCATCTGCGATAACACCGATGAGAAAGATGCAGTCATCTATACAGACGGATCTGTAAGACGACACGAAAAAAGTGCATGGGCATTTACAGCACGTTCGGCAGGCAGAATAGCCAAGGAAGACAGTGGTGCATACGCCATGACCACGAGTAGCATGACAATGGAGGTGATGGCAGTGACCAAGGCATTCAAATGGTTAGAGTCACAAGACTACATCCACGCATGTATACTGAGTGATTCGATGAGCATGATAAAAAAAGTGGAGGCGGGCTTTGTACGCATGCAATGGGTAGAGTCATTGCAGAAATCCAAAATACGTAAGGTCACCTTTGTCTATGTCCCTGGACATGCGGGAGTACGGGGAAATGAGAGAGCGGACAGGTTGGCTAGCTGCGCTGTCGTTGAGGACGGGCAACCGATGGATCGGGCGGACGTCATCAATGCACTCCGAGATGTGGGAAGAGCACAGGACTTCGACAAACACAGATCAACGTCGCTTCTTCGGATGATGGAAATGGGAGTTAAGATGGGCACAGCCAGAAATGAGAAACTTGGTGGCCGTGTAAGAAGACTTATCAACCAACATAGAACTGGAGTCGTCAGTCGCTGGACACTGAGGGAATTGCTGAGGAGGGGATCTGAGCGCCTATGGACATGTTCGGAGTGCAATGATGATGACCCGCAAATAACTCAATAAGTTTAGTTAAACTGACATAAGTTTGGTTAAACTGACATAAGTTTGGTTAAGCTGACATTAGTTTGGTTAAACTGACAATGAATAACTAATTACTACATTACACGTTACACATCTATTCTATACCAAAAATATAAATTAAAAGAGGAAATTAAGATGTTTTGACTGAATGCACAAAAAGTTCTAAAGAACATTAAAAAGATGCGGTCTTTCTGAACAAATAAAGAAAAATGTTGTCTGTCTTCATTTGTTAGATGTGAGAAGAGGAAAATATTGTAATAACAGGGAAAAAAAATAGAACAAGAGAGAGAGGCAGAGAAAAACAATGAGAAAATATGATCATCATTATCATCATGTGCAAAACCGGTTGGTATAGGCGATCGTGTCCTTCCAAAATCTTCTATCTACAGTGCATCGTATCAGTTTTGTTGTTGACTGTTTTCCATGCCATGACACTAAGCTATCCAATATTTTCTCTCTTTGTTGTCCACGGTTGTCCACGATCTATCTTTCCTTTTATTTTGCCAGTTGTAACCAAGTATTCCAACTTTCCTCTTCTCATGATGTGCCCAAAAAATGTTGATTGCTTCTTTCTGATGTTTTTTAGGAGTTGCCTTTTTGTGCTGGCCCCTTTGAGAATTTCCTAACTGGTCTTTTTAGCTGTCCAGGGAACTATCAACATTCTTCTGAGAAATCCCATCTCTGTGGCCTCTAATATTCTGAGAAAATCTAATGATATTTTAATAGCCAGATAAAGAAGTTAAAACTGATAAACACCAGTGACATGAATATGTGGAGGTGTGATGGGATATGGCTGACGGTAACATTGATGGACATGACACTTGATAATGATTACATTACTTCCTTGTGGTTTACATTTTGTAACATCTAGATCAAGATTATAAGTGAGATATAGATGACTGTACTAAAACATGGCATTTTGTTTCTTTCTCCGTGAATAATAATTGTTTAGATCACGGTTGCTAATGTATTGATGAAGTCTTACATGACATGAGTATGTGAAGAACATTGCACAGAATTAATAGTATTTGAGACAATGAATCTATTAAATTTCTGCTAGTAATTTTAAGGAGAGGGTTAAAGAAATGCAAATGAATGCATAAAAATGCGAAGCTGCAGTAAAGCTGTATGTGAGGGAAAATTGAAAAAAAATAGAAAAAATGGAATGGTAAAAGCTTTACATGGTTAGTAGACGACACAGATTTGAACGACGTTTCGGCTCAATAGGCCTACAGCAGGAACAAACAAACAACAACACATTATTAGTTCTATTCTATTTATCTATTGACCTTTCGAGCCGTAACCGGCCCATAGGGCGTAGACCAAGATACACCTTCTCCTATATGAATTTTTGTTCTAGCAGTTTTCTTTTAAAGATATTTTATCAAATCTCGCCATCTGTCTCTGTTCTGTGCAAGCAGTTCTATCTCATTGAGGGAGCCGATTCCTGCTGCTCTTGCCTCTCTCATCAATGTTCTTCTCAGTGTCTCCCTGGGTCTTCCTCTTTTTCTTTTACCTGTTGTTTCCCATATGAGGGCTTGCTTTGCTATTCGATTATTATCTCTTCTCATCACATGTCCAACGTATGACCATCGTCTTTTCTTTATTACTGAAGATATTAGTGGTTGATTGGCGATTTCTCTAATTTCCTCGTTTGTTTTGAATTCGTTCCATTCTATACCAAGTATTTTCCTTAGACATTTATTTTCGAATGCGTTCAACTTTGTTTCTATATCTCTTGTTGTTTTCCAGCTTTCACACGCATACGTAAGGGTTGATAGTACATTTGATTTGAATAGCCTAAGTTTTGTGTTTGTGCTAATGAGTTTTGATTTCCACAACTTTTCAAGGCTTCTGAAAGACATTGCTGCTTTAGCCAGTCTGATTCTAATTTCTTTGCTCGTATCCCCTTCTCGATCAATGTGACTTCCAAGATAGATAAAGTGATCGATCTCTTCTACTGGTTTGTTTTCCATGTATATTTTGTCACTTGTTGGAATTAAACTTTTCATGACTTTAGTCTTTTCATGATTGACCTCAAGCCCAATTTTGCTGGCTATTGATGATAGTTCATTTGTGTTTTCCTGCATCGTTTTTATCTGACTGCTGATGAGAACTATGTCATCAGCAAAGTCGAGGTCCTCCAAATGGTCTCCTTGTATCCATTCGATGCCTTTATTACCAGTGCAGCATTTCTTCATTATGAAGTCCATAACAATTCCAAATAACAAGGGCGATAAAATACATCCTTGTTTAACCCCAGTTTCTATTGGGAAACATTAGTTCTATTACAACAGATTATTTTGTTTTGGATGTTTCATTGTGCTATGTAGGATTAGTTATATTTACTTACATATCTGTGTGTGTTGTTGTTTGTTTGTTCCTGCTGAAGGCCTATTGAGCAGAAACATCGTTCAAATCTGTGTCGTCTACTAACCACATAAAGCTTTTACCAAACCATTTTTCTTTTTTTTTTTTCAATTTTCCCCCAGTAATTTTAAGGAGTTTATAATCCCTTGAAAAGAGGCAGATTTAAAGAAAACACAAAAAAAACACCAAGGTGAGAGACAGCAACAGCAGACATCAGTCCCCACAATGAGATTGAGTGGCTCACCCAGAACAGGGGACACTCAGTGAATTACAATGAGGGAGGCATCAGCCCCACAATGACATTGAGTGGCTCACCCAGAACAGGGGACACTCAGTGAATTACAATGAGGGAGGCATCAGTCCCCACAATGAGATTGAGTGGCTCACCCAGAACAGGGGACACTTAGTGAATTACAATGAGGGAGGCATCAGCCCCCACAATGAGATTGAGTGGCTCACCCAGAACAGGGGACACTCAGTGAATTACAATGAGGGAGGCATCAGCCCCTACAATGAGATTGAGTGGCTCACCCAGAACAGGGGACACTCAGTGAATTACAATGAGGGAGGCATCAGCCCCTACAATGAGATTGAGTGGCTCACCCAGAACAGGGGACACTCAGTGAATTACAATGAGGGTCCTGTGGAAGGTCTGACACTTGATAACAAAGATTAATTAACATAAAGACATAATGTTTGCCGATGTGCCATCTTCGGCTTGAAAGAATGATGGATAGATATTCTTTAGTATTTGGCAGCCTCCAGTCATCTTGTAAGGTGCCAGTTGTTTCTTACATTAAAGGATCTACCTGAAGATAGTACAGCTCATGAGCATCTGTCACCAAATATATGTAGAATTTTATACAAAACATTAAAGATAATTTGTTCACACAACTGTGCTAATATTATACTTATTTAGTACATTTGGAATTGTGTGCATTGTTAAGGGATACAATATATGGCAAGGATGGAACCCCCAACCAGCTGCTTAGGTCAATGGTGATGCTGTCACCTGAGGTTGCTGTCTCAATGGAAGTTGGTACAGAAAACATAACCAAAGTTGCAAGATTGTTCCTATTAAAAAATATATATATATATATAAATAAAATCAGCAACCATATAAATTATAAAATGGCATTAAAATTAATATAAGATCAGGATTTTCAAATCAAATGTATTATCCACCCTTACTTATGCATGCTAGAGATGGAAAACAACTAAAGAAATAGAAAATAAACGCCTCAGGAAAATACTTTGTATACCATAGAATTAATTCAAGATTAGTGCAGAAATAAGAGAAATGACAACAATCCAAAAATATCAACTATAATTAAGAGAAGAAGGTTGGCCATGTGATGAAAAGAGACAACAAAAGAATCTCAAAGCAGGCCCTGAAATGGGAACCAGAGGGTAAAAGAAAAAGAGATCGACATAGAGAAACACGAAAAACAACATTTATGCAAGAGGCAACATCAGCTTCCTCACTGAGATTAGGCAACAAAATCAGTTATAGTTACAACCTATTCTCTCAAGATGAAGCTAAAATCAGCCATAGTTACAACCTACTCTCTCAACACGAGGGTGTCCGGTTAGCGCAATCGATAGGCGGTTGGCTTACCACGGCAACAGCCGGGGTTCGTAATCCTGGCGAGGACACCTGGGTTTTACTAATTCCCTAAAAATTAGTAGGAGCCGCGATAGCTCAGTGGTTAGTGAACTGGACTACTACGGACAAGGGGTAGGGTTCGATCCCAACCGACGGCTCCGGGTTCACCCAGCCTTAAATGGGTACCGGATTTTTTCTGGGAAAGTAAAAGCAGCACGGGCGTAATACCGACCACATTACCCCAAAAATCATGTGCTGAAGGTCTGTAAAATATAGGGTCACTAACACCATATTTCCCTATACGCCACTTGGCGTGACGGGGGTACTTTACTTTACTTTTACTCTCAACACGAAGTAGAAATCAGCCATTGTTCACAGCAGTCTATTTTCATATCAAAGTAGGATTTTAGTTCTACTTCTGGAAATTTGGCATTGTTCGTAGATTAAGAGTTTAGTACATTCCACTTATTCTTAAAATTGATATTTTATGGAAGTGGTGTCAATGTGTGGCACTCCACACAAAACGTAACATATTTTTTAAGCTAAAATCAATATTTATGGTAACAAAAAAATAAAAGATTGACAAATCTGAGAGTTTCATGGAATGGAATATTCAATTTTTAACCGCAAATGATTACAAAATTTAAGATGCAGCTTATTCTAACTACTTTGAATGTAGAATAGAAGAAACATGTATTTTAACTTCCTGAAAAAAAAGCATATAAGCTTCTATCAAGCTGATAAAAAGCTGTGAGTTACAACCTATCCCTTAACATGAAGCATAAATCAAATTTAGTTACAACTTACCTCTCTCAACATGAAGCATAAATCAAATTTAGTTACAACTTACCCCTCAACATGAAGCATAAATCAAATTTAGTTACAACTTACCCCTCAACATGAAGCATAAATCAAATTTAGTTACAACTTACCCCTCAACATGAAGCATAAATCAAATTTAGTT
The DNA here is from genome assembly GCA_032433765.1 of Megaustenia siamemsis. NCBI lineage: Eukaryota > Metazoa > Mollusca > Gastropoda > Stylommatophora > Ariophantidae > Megaustenia > Megaustenia siamemsis. The sequence continues at coordinate 17,154,281 of JAVIAB010000117.1, forward strand.
ACAACTTACCTCTCTCAACATGAAGCATAAATCAAATTTAGTTACAACTTACCTCTCTCAACATGAAGCATAAATCAAATTTAGTTACAACTTACCTCTCTCAACATGAAGCATAAATCAAATTTAGTTACAACTTACCCCTCAACATGAAGCCATATACCATTTGCTCTGGAAATCTCCTGCAGTCTTTGTAGATTATCAACATGTCCAACAACAGGAGTTCCTGTCAGTGATGAAATAATTTATCAGAAATTAAACTACATGGCTTTACTTCATAGTTACAGAAACACCACACAGAGAAAGCTTATTACAATAACGAATCAGAAAAGATCAATTTAGATTAATTATTAAGTTATATATTAATTATATAGTTATATCAAACATATAATGAGTAATGGTAAAATAGAAGACAGAAATAAATAAAAGAATAGGAATGACTAAAAGTATTTCTGATAGTATGAAATGTACATTTACATTAAAAAAATAAATAACATAAACCAAAACTAAGATTTAAGGTATTATATCTACACAATTTTTCTATAGGAATCTGGTGAAGAAACAAGGACGTTAAATAGGACAACAAAAAAGAAAATTGAAGTCCTTGGGATGTGGGTTTACAGAAGAATAGGAAGAATTGGGTCGACAGGGTGGAAAACTAAGTTCTGATGCAGGTAAAAATGAAGAGAGAACTATCTAACATGATTTAAATATTACAAATAACATTTTTTACACACAAGGAAGTATCAAAACGTACTGAAAGTCATCCCGGAAGGAAAAAATACAGGGTAAATGAGTGTACAATGACTAATGTTGACTGACAGCATCAAGAAAAATGTTGACTGAGAGTATCAAGAATTAATGTTGATAGACAATATCAAGAATTAATGTTAACTGAAGTATCAAGAACTAATGTTGACTGACAGCATCAAGAACTAATGTTGACTGACAGTATCAAGAATTAATATTGACAGACAGCAACAAGAAGTGGACCAGAGAAGCCAAGATAGCATATACCATCAAGGCATGAAATGATGACATGCTATATAATTAACATAATATATCTATCTATTGACCTTTCGAGCCGTAGCCGGCCCATAGGGCGTAGACCAAGATACTCCATCTCTTATCTGAATTTTTGTTCTAGCAGTTTAAAATTCTTTTAAAGATATTTTATCAAATCTCGCCATTTGTCTCTGTTCTGTGCAAACAGCTCTATCTCATTGAGGGAGCCGAATCCTGCTGCTCTTACCTCTCTCATCAATGTTCTTCTCAGTGTCTCTCTGGGTCTTCCTCTTTTTCTCTTACCTGTTGTTTCCAATATGAGGGCTTGCTTTGCTATTCGGTTATTATCTCTTCTCATCACATGTCCAACATATGACCATCGTCTTTTCTTTATTACTGAAGATATTAGTGGTTGATTGGCTATTTCTCTAATTTCCTCGTTTGTTTTGAATTCGTTCCACGCTATACCAAGTATTTTCCTTAGACATTTAATTTTGAACGCGTTTGTTTCTATATCTCTTGTTGTTTTCCAGCTTTCACACACATACGTAAGGCCGGTGCGGCCATTGTCTGTACATTCCAGAATCCTATTTTGTTGTTGTTTTAGGACCGAAAAAACTATCACTACTATCTACTGCTAATTTACACATTCTGTATCATGTCTAGGTTTCATTCTATCTATCTATTGACCTTTCGAGCCATAGCCGGCCCATAGGGCGTAGACCAAGATACACCTTCTCTTATCTGAATTTTTGTTCTAGCAGTTTTCAATTCTTTTAAAGATATTTTATCAAATCTCACCATTTGTCTCTGTTCTGTGCAAGCAGCTCTATCTCATTGAGGGAGCCGAATCCTGCTGCTCTTACCTCTTTCATCAATGTTCTTCTCAGTGTCTCTCTGGGTCTTCCTCTTTTTCTCTTACCTGTTGTTTTCCATATGAGGGCCTGCTTTGCTATTCGGTTATTATCTCTTCTCATCACATGTCCAACATATGACCATCGTCTTTTCTTTATTACCGAAGATATTAGTGGTTGATTGGCTATTTCTCTAATTTCCTCGTTTGTTTTGAATTCGTTCCACGCTATACCAAGTATTTTCCTTAGACATTTAATTTCGAATGCGTTTGTTTCTATATCTCTTGTTGTTTTCCAGCTTTCACACGCATACGTAAGGTCGGCGTGGCCATTGTCTGTACATTCCAGAATCCTATTTTTGTTGTTGTTTTAGGGCCGAAAAAACTATCACTACTATCTACTGCTAATTTACACATTCTGTATCAGGTCTATGTTTCATTAACATCATTTTTATGATAGCGTCTTGTTAAACCTCTGATCAACAGTTCTTAATAATAAATGTTTTCATTACTCTTCTTCATGACAGTTCTACAGATAAGCATAAAATCAATGTGTTACAAGGTTAAAATTCTGTTGTTTTTATTATTATCAGAATTTTCTTGCAAACATTCTTCTATTCTGTACTCATAAACTTAACCTTGTAATGATTAAAAAAATGATTAAAAACCGTTGCTCATTTTCTTCTTAATACAGTGGCTTACAAATCATGCATTTTGGGTTCATTTTCAGGTGATCACTTACAAAATTATAGAGCTGTCACACCATATTGGGATAGTATTAGCAACACAGAAAAGCATTGGCCTTATCACCTCCTAATACCATGGCTTAGTTATTGTACTTAGATTAGTAGAATCATTGGGGTCTGTAGAAATGTGGTTTTACAGAAGAATGTTGAAAATACCTGGACAGCTAAGAAGAGTAATGAAAACGTTCTGAAAGAGGCCAAAGCAAAAACAGAGCTAATTTCCAATATTAGGAAGAAACAATCATCATTTTTTGGCCATGTAATGAGAAGAGAACAGTTAGAATATATTGTAACAAGTGAAATAATTGAGGGATGAAGAGATAGAGGGAAGCAAAGAGAAAAGATACCAGACTGCATAAAACAATGGCTTGGCAGAAGGTCAACAACAGAAATGATAAATAAATGTCGTGATCGAAAGTTGTGGAGAGACATGATCACCTACGCCAGCAGGCCCGGTACTTGATGATGATGATGAGTTATTGTGAAGTTAAAACACCTCTACATAAATTATATTAATTATGGCTTTATTTACTGTTACAAAAAATGCTCACTGCACACAGGTTGAAAACCACCGATCAAAAGTAATAAAATTATAAGAAATCACTAGGCTGTGGAAGCAAGGTATCTTCAACATCAAAGGATTTGCTATTAAAACCATGCACTGACAAACCTGCATAAGCTACAATCAAAACTGGAGTCTTAGCAGCAGCAATGTCATCTTGTATTAATTTCTCCAGCAAAGCCACATCCTGAATGAGTTAGGAGCAATAATTATTTAATGCGAGTACACAGAAAATATCTGATGAGTACAGAACAAATCTTAGATAATAATTATTAATCCATCCTCGTGACTACTTTGCTAACACTCTGAAGTGACCAACATTCCTGTTAGTTAAGGTTATGGTTAATCGAAGGCCCCAGTATCACTGCAAACGAATTAAAATCCATAATTGCTCAGCCACACGCACCAGTGGAATCATCCAAATTAAAACTCATCTCATTGAAGGATCCAAACAAAGACAGTCAGCTGCAGCACATGCAAAAAGACATAAAGGCCAAGTGGCACCAAAAGTGAACGCAGCAAAAGAATGGCAAGAAACAGAACAGCTTGAAAGTGTTTGTTGAAGACCTATGCTCTACAGGGAGTTGAAAGGTAGCAGAAGAATATGACCAGATGTAGGCTTTTGCCGAAATGTCATAGTTTGTCTTGTCTCTACTAATTTATCTGCCACATAGAATTTTACGTTTATTTCACAGGGTGGTTAAATAGATAGCGTTCTTTTCATCTTACATTTAGCACTGTGATAGCTTTATCACAGAGTTGGCATTGCCCTTAGGGCATGGACTATATTTAATTTTGTCTGGGTCTCATATTTTTCCAATTAGCGATATGATCACATACACCAGCTGACATGGTACTTGATGATGACATACATCAAATGGAAATTAAAAATAGGCAGTACGTGAGCTGTGATGTTCAGTGATTTTGTCCATAAAACATGAAAGCAAAGGATTTGGTTTTGTGCCATCAACCTCAATAGATTTTATGTTCTCAAGCTTGAACCTTTCAACTGCGGTAGCAGAAGAGGGAAAAAAAACCCGCAATTTTATGATTTATGGCGTAAAACTATCATTTAAAAAAAAACTATCTTTACAACACATAGTACCATTGTTGGTGTATATCAGGGGGCTCACAATAGAACCAGAGGGATAAAGGTCGCTTGGTCAAAGCAGTCGCCACGACGTGTGAGACTCAGGATTTTTATTTCACTCCCGATAGAAAAAAACCCTTTCTGTCTACCACGGGTTTTTAACACCGTACGCTGGCTTTTCATCGGTTTTAGCCGCACGCCCATGCATACCTTGTAAAAACTATCACTAAACACTTAAAATCTCGCTTCATCACATTCCCGGATAGTAAAAACAGAATGGCTTATAAAGAGTTTATTGTAGAGCTATGCTCCACAGGGAGCCGAAAAGAAGAAGAAAAAAAAAGTATAAGTTGTAGCAAGTGGATAGAGTTGAGTGAGTTGTAACAAATAGATAGAGTTGAGTGAGTTGTAACAAGTAGATAGAGTTGAGTAAGTTGTAACAAGTAGATAGAGTTGAGTGAGTTGTAACAAGTAGATAGAGTTGAGTGAGTTGTAACAAGTAGACAGAGTTGAGTAAGTTGTAACAAGTGGATAGAGTTGAGTGAGTTGTAACAAGTAGATAGAGTTGAGTGAGTTGTAACAAGTAGATAGAGTTGAGTGAGTTGTGAACAGGCAAATAATTGCAATGCTGCGGTAAAGCTGGTGAATGGCTCTTTCTCATTTTCCATTTTATATATCTTGATGCCCATCCTACCTCTCCTCATGTAGTATTCATTTCTCTCTCCTTTCTTATTTCAACATCCTACTTTCCTCGCCCTCCACTTGATCATCTAACGTGTAGTTATAGATAATTGTGCTTCACCGTTTGTTGTCATTGTCCTTGTATTCTGAAGAAGGCCACAGGCTGAAACGTCATTATTGTATTGTGTTCCTTCCTTGTAAAGCTGTCATCATACTTTGGAGTGAGCACACCCTACCACTGGCTCCTTGAGTGAGCCTATCAATTCTAATAAAAATTTCTTCACAAGGAAATAATGAGACTTAATGTAGCAGTGTCAACATCAGATCAAACATCAGGATCCTTGTATTATTGTGGTCAATGACTATAACATGACTATAGCACCACTTCAGATTGTCAGTTTATGGAGCAGTGCCTGCTATGACTAACTACCTGCAGAGTTTTGAAAGACAAACACATCTGCATTCATTGTATAGAAAAACTGTGTTTAACCTCTCATGCCTTTGTTGTTTTTTTCCTTAGTTAAGGGAAGTGCTTCCATTCTTCGCCTTTCTTTTATGCCTTGGTTCAAGTCACTTGTCGTGATCTTGTGCAGCCATTGCCCATGACTCTGTCCCCGTAACATTGTTTAATCCCACATAGACATATCTTTAAAGTGAAGTGTATGGCAACCTCTGGGTCTGAAATTCTTATCAAGTCTCATTATATCTTTCAGGATTCTTTCATATTTCATGTGTCTCATATAGCCTAGCCATCGCAAGTGACATTGATTTAACCCTTAATTACGATACCTACCAGTGGCATGCTTCATTACACACAGTAGTATAAAATGCTACCACTTAATTGTAACATTAAGAGCACTAAAAATAGTTATTTTCTTTGAAATTTTTGACACACAACTGTATATTTACCAATTACACACAGAGAGAACTCAAATTTTCTGTCTTAGGTTGATTTTATGACCCAAAATTGACTACTTGGAGTGTGTTATTTTGTCTATGCGTTAACTTGTCAGTATGTTTGGCTACCTCAAAGCGTTATTCGCAGAGTTTCCCCGAGTCATAAAGAGTTATTTGATGTCGCCGATGACCAAGAAAATTTCCCTGGCCAAAGGGAGAAAAAAAAAATGAAAAATTAATTGTTGAAAAAAAGAAATATAAAATTATCACACAAAACCAGTTTGTAAAAAAATAAGAAGGAAATGTTATTTTTAAATTACAACTTACCATTTTACTGCTGGCCCCAAATAATGTATTACAAGGCACATGACAGGCACATGATAGTGGCAATCCAAGCTGTGGAGGTGAAAAAGTAAGCTTGAGAAATAATAGTGGTAAAAACAATAAACAACACCGGTTAATAAAGTAAAGTGAAAGGTTCCCTCCACACTTTGTAGATGTATAGAAAATACAGTGTTCTTTTCTTCTTCTTCTTTTCTCTTTTTACTGATACCTAAAAGGTGTCATGGTTTATATCATTTGTCGTTTTTGAGCTGCTCGAATTGTCTGAATTAGTGATTTTCCTTTGTTGTTACATGTCACTGTGACTGCATCTATCCATCTTATTCTGGGTCTTCCTCTTGGTCTTTTTCCATGCATTCTCGAGAAGAACGCCCTTGATGGTTATTGGTGAGGAGTCATTCTGACCAGGTGGCCAAACCATTTGAGTTGTTGTTGTTCTATATATTCTTGGCAGGGTTTTGTTCCTACCATTTTTCTTATGGTTTCATTTGGTATTCTATCTCTTCTTGTGTTGTTTGTTACTTTTCTCAAGCATTGCATCTCACATGTATTTATCTTTCTTTCTTTAATACAGTGTTAGTGACCATATATTTCCCTGACCACAGCACATCTTTGTGTGATAATGTCAGGCCACCTTTCCTTTCCAGAAAAATCTCTGGTACTCGTTTCTAGAGACTGGGTAAACCTTGAAGCCTTGCCGATCAAAAAAAAAAATGCCACTTCTAGCAATCAAACCTGGATCTTTCTGATTAGGAAGTGAGCACATTAACTACTCAGCCTTAAAGAGGCAATCTTTTAACTACAGTAAAACAAGCAAATAAATAATTTTACATTTGTAGACTATGCTGCGCTTCCTGACCAGTAGGGTCTGGGTTCGATCCCCAGCAGTGGCAGAGTTTTTTTTTTTTTTCAGAATGACAAGGCTCCAGGGTTCACCCAGCTTCTAAAACTGGATACCTGAGATTTTTCTGGGAATTAAAGGCGGCCTGGCATGATACCGACCATATTACCCAAAAATTTACCATGGTCATAGAAAAATCTGGTCACTAACACCATATTCCCCATACACCTAGCAAGGCAGGGGAGGTAACCTTTACTTTTTTTTTTACTTTTAGACTATGATGTAGTCCAGGAAATTAAAAACTTAACACAGCCTAGCAAGGCAGGGGAAAAACTATCTTTACGTCACATAGTACCATTGCTGGTGTATGACGGGGGGCAACGATAGAACCAGGGAAATAAAGGCCGCTTGGTCAAGCAGTCGCCACGACGTGTGAGACTCAGAATTTTTATTTCACCCCCGATAGAAAAAATCCTTTCTGTCTACCGCGGGCTTCGAACACCGAACGTCGGCTTTTCAGCCAGCGGAACAGTGGTTTTAGCCGCACGGCCACGCGCTCCTCGGGGAGGGCAGGCAGGGGAGGTAACCTTTATTTTTTTTTACTTTTAGACTATGATGTAGTCCAGGAAATTAAAAACTTAACACAGCCTAGCAAGGCAGGGGAGGTAACCTTTATTTTTTTTATACTTTTAGACTATAATGTAGTCCAGGAAATTAAAAACTTAACATGGCCTAGCAAGTAAGTTAAGATTGAAGGCAGAAGGCAACCCCCAAATGAAAATAAAATGGTGTGATGACTCAATGCAACAAATATCCCACCAGGCAGGAAGTAGGAAAGGAAACATTCTCTAGATTCAGCACATGTTTAATTCAGCTTTACTTGATGTGCTCAATTACCAACATTTCTATTTCTTCCCCACATACAAGAATTCATAATTTTTCTTAAGAAAATATAAAAAAAGGACAAGTGATGATGGTTGTTAAAAGTGCAACATGTCTTTCTTTCTCTTCATAAAAACTGACATGGCCTGAATTTCAAAATTATAAACTAATTTTACAAAAGATTTAAAAAAAGTACATTTTAAGACCATAAAGTCAGGATCTTTCATCAAATAGCATCAAAGCATGAGCCAGCTCTGACATCCTTCCTTTCTCATGATTTATCAGATCTGATATTGCACAACAATATATTTTGTAGACATTTTACTATTGAGTGAAAAGCAGTAGCCTGCAAAATCCATTTCAGTCATGCAGAAGCACATATTCTTACTTAAAAGCAAGTTTGACTATGTCTCAATTGGCTCCCTCAATGAGATCGAGGTGCTTGCACAGAACAGAGAAAAATAGCGAGATTTGATCTTTGCAAGGATTGAGACTGCTAGAAAGAAAATTCATGCAGTCCCGGTACTTGATGATGATGATTGTTTGCCCAATGTACTCTCATAAATGTGTTAACTTAAAAGAGATTTGTACATGTGTACACCCACCTACCTGATGGCATAAATGTGTTAACTTAAAAGAGATTTGTACATGTGTACACCCACCTACCTGATGGCATAAATGCTGTGCTAGGGCTGGTGGAGCGGCAGAACTAATGTAGATTACAGGGGGTCGTGAATACAGAGCTTCAAAACCTTCGGTTGCATATTTAGGGAACTTTGAGAAAAGAGCAAGTTGCCCAATACGAGCAAGTCCATCATAGCGTCTGTCATGATACACTGGCACAGAGTTCTTGAATCTGGAGATCAGTTTAAACAATTTTTTTGGCCGAAATAATTATTTATGTTGTTATTATATCACAAAAAAGTTGTTGCTATCTCATAAAAAAATTAATAATCACATTGCAGCACAAATTTTGCTTGTAAAATCAATGTTCAAACCAGAAGACTGCATGGTCTAGAACTAAGATACTGACCTTTGGACAAGAAAGTCCTGGGTGTTCAAATCCCAGAAAAGGTGATCTCTTTAAATCGAAACTTTCTTCCTGGCTCTACTTCCCCCCCCCCCCCCCCCCCCCCCCATATCTGGGTAGTAAGATCTAAAGTCTAGCCCTTTCAAATAACGGTGAAAAACAGGAAAACCCCTGTGCAAATTAAAGAATCCTTTGAAGTTATAGAGGACCGCACAGCCATGCGATGAAATCCACTGTTTTGCTGGCTCAAAAGCTAGCGTACAGTGTTCGAAACCCGCAGTAGACAGAAAAGATTCTTTCTATCAGGAGTGCAATAAAAATCCAGAGTCTCACACATCATGGTGACTGCTTTGACCAAGTGGCCTTTATCCTTCTGATCCTTTTATGAGCACCCTGACATACACCAGCAATGGTAATATGTGTCATAAAGTTAGTTTCTGAAGTTATATTCAAATAAGTAAACCAAAAATTACCACTGCCCTTAAGAAAAGTAAGTAACTGTTTAAGCACAATGATGATGATGATACTATAAACAAGAATAAGAGTATAACCAAAGTCGATTTAAATAAAGCATAGGAAAATAGACATTAAATAGCTGATATACATAACAAGACTTTTGGAAATAAAAAGAAAAAAAAAATTATCTTTTGAGCAGGAAAAAGATTTAGACTCAGACTCAGGTCAAATAAAGTGTTATTTTAATAATCTTGCTTTGGTTGTAATGCCTAAAATCAGACTTGCATAACAAAGAGGAAAACCTGTTGACACATTCCAAAATTACTATTTTTACATTTAAATCTATAAAAGACACTTAACAAGGCATGCCTTTTAAAGTATGAAATTAAATTATCATTGTTCATAACAAAATGGTGCATCAAGATCTCAGAAATTAAGAAAAGTGTGGACAACAGACACTTTATGTGTGCAGAATAAAAATAGATCTGTTATCAAGAATTACAATTGAACTGAATTTGAATTGAGTGTTATGGAGTAGACACAAGCAACGAGCACTAAGATCCAGCTGATATGACTGGCCTGCATTGGCTTTCTTGGTTTCCCAGCTCTTGTGGGCTCAGAAAAGCCATATATTGTTGATCTGGACTTTCCATCATCATCATGTGCTCTACTAGTTGGTGTAGATGACCATGTCCTTCCACGATCTTCTGTCCACAGTGCATTGTACCAATTCTGTTGTTGACTGTTTTCCATGCCATGACACCAAGCTACCCAGTACCTTCTCTCTTTGTCATCCGTGATCTCTCTTTCCCTTTATTTTGCCAGTTGTAACCAAGTATTTTTAGGGCAGCAGAGGCGCCTGCGACCTGCGGTCACAATAGCAGGGTCGGCGCATCATCAGCTGACCAAGACCTAGCAGTTCTACTTCCTCGTGGTCTCCCCTAGAAACAGTCTGCGTCAAAACAGACTGGCTAACAGAAGTTAGGATTGCCATATTCCCTGTAGTGGTGGCTGTTACTGATATAGAGGAAGCAGTATTGCAGTACCTCTGGGCTGGATTAGTAGTTTCCCAGCATAGCCTGGGATAGACGAACTCCAACCTCTCCAGTAAGAGTTGGGAATGTCAAGAAAGCCAATACGACCCGCCACATCTTATGAGCCAAAGGGCAACTTGCCCGCATCAACTCGTGGCAATCCGTCAACAACAACCAAGTATTTCAACTTTCCTCTTACCAGAATTTTTTATCCGAAAAATGTTGATTGTTTCTTTCTGATGTTTTTTTAGAAGCTCCCTTTTTGTGCTGGCCTCTTTGAGAATAATCAGAAAAATGTTGATTGTTTCTTTCTGTTTTTTTAGAAGCTCCCTTTTTGTGCTGGCCTCTTTGAGAATAATCAGAAAAATGTTGATTGTTTCTTTCTGATGTTTTTTTAGAAGCTCCCTTTTTGTACTGGCCTCTTTGAGAATAATCAGAAAAATGTTGATTGTTTCTTTCTGTTTTTTTAGAAGCTCCCTTTTTGTGCTGGCCTCTTTGAGAATAATCAGAAAAATGTTGATTGTTTCTTTCTGTTTTTTTAGAAGCTACCTTTTTGTGCTGGCCTCTTTGAGAATTTTCTCATTGGTTTTTTAGCTGTTCAGGGAACTCTCAATATTCTTCTGAGAAATGCCATCTGTGAAGCATCTAATCATCTTTATTCATTTGTTTGCTTACTGTTCATGATTTACTTCCATGGATCAGAATTGGCTCTAATAGCACTGATGAACTCTCTTTTTCACATCCATTGACACAGACTAGTTGCACAAAATGTTTCTCATTTTCTGAAACTACTTTTAGGATGACTAATAAAATCAAGTGAATAACCATATGAAAGAGTTCTTATAAGATTAAGGGATACTTTAAAAATCAAGAAACACATCTGTTAATATTGTAAAAAAATCCCATCTCTTTTTATCCTTACCCCAGAGTAAAATTGTTGATTGAGCACTTATATTTTTCTGACGTTTGTTGCCTATACCGTGGCTTCAAAAGTTAAAGAGAAGAGAAAAAAAAATATAATCTTTACCCCACACTCAGCATCAATTTTTACAAAGAATAAGTATACTTTTACCACAGCTTTACTGTGTATTTGAACACAAATTTTTAAAAATCACGACATGGTGGCTAATCAAGGGCCATTGATGGAAATAGTGAGGAAGGTATAAGGCAGGAAAAAAATCTGTGGTGTGGAAACTGTCTAATTTTTAAAATGTGTTTTGAAGCAGTAGTTTTTACGATGTATTAGTTATCTATGCTATTACTAAGAATCATCATGCGAAGAGTGCGAATGCCATAAACATAAGATCTTTAGTAGAAAGAGCCATAGAGGTGAAAACAGATCTATATGTTTCATAGATTTTACCAAAGCATTTGACAAAGTAAAGCACCAAGAAATAATCAAAGTTTTAGAAGGCATAAACGTAGACAGCAAAGATCTAAGAATAATAAAGAACATGTACTGGCAACAGACAGCGGCCATAAGAACTGGAAATAAATTGGGAGTTTTTCAACAAATAAAACAAGGTGTTAGGCAAGTTTGTGTGCTGTCACCAGATTTGTTTAATATGTATAGTGAGATTATTTTAAGATCCATAAGGGGCATGCCTGGAATAACAATCGGAGGTCATAATATAAATAATCTAAGATATGCTGATGATACAGTCTTAATAGCTAAGAGTGAAATTGAGTTACAAGTAATGTTAGGCATTATAGTGAAAGAAAGCAAAAATAAAGGACTCAGCCTTAATAGCAAAAAGACAGAAGTAATGGTAACAACAAAGAAAAGGACATCACCTCTGTGCAAAATAAAGACAAGTGGAACAATATTAAAATAGGTAAATGAATTTAAATATTTGGGAACTTTGTTAACCTCAGACAGAAGATGTACAACAGAGATGAGATGTAGAATGGCTCAAGCAAAAGCAGCCTTTCAAAAAATGAGGAAGATACTATGCAATCCATTTTTGACAATAGAAACAAGAAAAAGAGTTCTTAAATGTTACGTAGAGCCAGTCTTAACATATGGATGTGAATTATGGACAATAGGACAACAGACAAGGAAATCACTGGAGTCTGCAGAAATGTGGTTTTACAGAAGAATGTTGAGAATACTATGGACAGCTAAGAAGAATAATGAAAATGTTCTGAAAGAGGCCAAAGCAAAAACAGAGTTAATTTCCAATATTAAGAAGAAACAATCATTTTTTGGCCATGTAATGAGAAGAGAAGGAGCCGCAATAGCTCAGTGGTTAGTGAACTGGACTACCACGGACAAGGGGTAGGGTTCGATCCCAACCGACGGCTTCCGGTTCACCCAGCCTTAAATGGGTACCGGATTTTTTTCTGGGAAAGTAAAGCAGCATGGGCGTAATACTGACCACATTACCCCAAAAATCATGTGCTGAAGGTCTGTAAAATATAGGGTCACTAACACCATATTTCCCTATACGCCACTTGGCGTGACGGGGGTACTTTACTTTCCTTTTAATGAGAAGAGAACAGCTGGAGTATATTGTAAAAACTGGGAAAATTGAGGGACGAAGAGACAGAGGGAAGCAAAGAGGAAAGATACCAGACAGCTTAAAAGAATGGCTTGGCAGTAAGTCAACAACAGAAATGATAAATAACTGTCGAGATCGAAAGTTGTAGAGAGACATGATCACCTACGCCAGCAGGCCTGATACTTGATGATGATGATGATGAGTTATCTATGGTTTGTAGAAGTAACCTCACATATGTTAAAATACAAAAAAATGTTATACAAATAAAATAAACAGATTTCTGAATGGTAAGTCAGAAACTGTTTCATACAGACTCACCTAAACAGTCGTGACAGCCACAGTTTACAGTCAGACTCCAGCTTTGATGCGGCTCGTTCTAGAACAGCAGGTTCAAGAGTAGTGAAATGGGCAGCCAGACTGTGAGCAGTGACAGTCAGCTTGCTAGTCTCATCTAGTTCCTGTAACTGAGCTGAATCACTAGAGAGAAATATTTGAAATGTTAAAATTTATGCCCAGGAAATGACAGCATGTTTGCATTGCAAAATAACAAAGAAGGCAGAAGTGTCTGAATGACTGCCTTCTTGATCCTTAAATCTTCTTGGATGACTTTAAGGCATCAACATGGTAACTTATTTACAATCTCTCCATATTCTTTCTCTTTGTATTCCAGCCTACTATCTTGTGTAAATTTGTTCCCTCTCTATTCTTTTTTTTTTTTTTTTTTTTTTGTATTCCAGCTTCCTCTTGGTGTAAATTTGTTCCCTCTCTATTCTTTCTTTTTGTATTCCAGCTTACTATCTTGTGTAAATTTGTTCCCTCTCTATTCTTTCTTTTTGTATTCCAGCTTCCTATCTTGTGTAAATTTGTTCCCTCTCTATTCTTTCTTTTTGTATTCCAGCTTCCTATCTTGTGTAGATTTGTTCCCTCTCTATTCTTTCTTTTTGTATTCCAGCTTCCTATCTTGTGTAAATTTGTTCCCTCTCTATTTTATCTTTTTGTGTTCAGTCTATGGCCCATACTGGCAGAATTTCCATTTATTATATGATATCTAAATGTCATCAGAAAATTGAATGGCACTGTAATATAAGGAAAGTTAAAATAGAGTAGCGTCCTGCAGATTTAAGTTAAAATAGAGTAGTGTATTAAAGCATCAAGTTAGAATAGAGTAGTGCCCTACTGAGCTAATTAAAATAGAGTAGTGCTCTACAGAGTTAAGTTAAAATAGAGTAGTAATCATGAAAAGACTAAATTTATGAAAAGCTAAATTCCAACCGATGACAGAATATACATGGAAAACAAACCAGTGGAAGAGATCGATCACTTTATCTATCTTGGAAGTCACATTGATCAAGAGGGGGATACAAGTAAAAAAATTAGAATCAGAATAGCTAAAGCAGCAATGTCTTTCAGAAGCCTTGAAAAGTTGTGGAAATCAAAACTCATCAGCACAAACACAAAACTTAGACTATTCAAATCAAATGTACTATCAACCCTTACATATGCATGTAAGAGTTGGAAAAAAACAAAAGACATAAAAACAAAGTTGAATGCATTTGAAAATAAATGTCTAAGGAAACTTCTCGCTATAGCATGGAGTGAAATCAAAACAAATGAGGAAGGAGTGAAATCAAAACAAATGAGAAAATTAGAGAAACCACTAATATCTTCAGTAATCAAGAAAAGATGATAGACATATGTTGGACATGTGATGAGAAAAGATAATAACCGAATAACAAAGCAAACCCTTAATTGGGAAATAACAGGTAGGAGGAAAAGAGGCTGACCAAGAAGAACATTGATCAGAGAGGCAAAGGCAGCAGGATTCAGCTCCCTCAATGATATCAAGATGCTTGCACAGAACAGAGACAAATGGCGAGATTTAATAAAAGATCTTTGCAAGGATTGAGATTGTTAGATAGAATATTTTGATAAGAGAAAGAGTATCTGGGTCTATGCCCTATGGGCCGGCTAAGACTCGAAAGGTCTATAGTTAGATAGGTAGTAACCTACAGAGTTAAGTTAAAATAGAGTAGTAACTTACAGAGTTAAGTTAAAGTAGTGTAGTGTCACACAGAGATAAGTTAAAATAGTGTAGAGCCACACAGAGATAAGTTAAAATAGTGTAGCGCCACACAGAGATAAGTTAAAGTAGTTTAGTGCCACACAGAGATAAGTTAAAATAGTGTAGCGCCACACAGAGATAAGTTAAAATAGTGTAGTGCCACACAGAGTTAAGTTAAAGTAATGTAGTGCCACACAGAGTTAAGTTAAAGTAATGTAGTGCCACACAGAGATAAGTTAAAATAGTGTAGTGCCACACAGAGTTAAGTTAAAATAGTGTAGCGCCACACAGAGTTAAGTTAAAGTAGTGTAGTGCCACACAGACTTATGTTAAAAAAACAGTAATCAAATGCAACTCTGTGGTTTGCTTCATACATAGTAGGCTGTGTGATGTTTGCTATTTCACGAATAAATATTTGGAAAGACTTTCTTCCCCCTCTTTGATGCTGCATTTGGTTGTTAATGCTCAATGTATGGTGTTGCTGGTTGAAAAACCAAGTACATGTTTGATTATAATGTTGAAATTTTAAAAAATATGGATAGCACTTCCATTCTGATTAGATCTTCTTATCTTCAAATGCATTTAATCTTGTATATGCTATCATCTGCAAATGCTGTCACAAGACAGATACTGGCCAATCAGGTTGACATTTAGGGGATTGGGTCCAAGAACACTTGAAGTACATCATCGGGTGCCTTCTCCGCAACGACAGTTGGCTACCATGGATCGCCATTCTACTCTGTTTCTTGCTTTGATGGTGCAGACTTGTTCATCTTTTGATGTTACTCGTCCATGTTAGTCTTGGTCTGCCTCTTTTACCTTGTATTTTCCCTTCCAATATTACTTTTAGTAGGCTGTTGTGTCTTTTAACATGCTCCAAAAATTTCATTTGTCTTGTCTTAATTGTATTTAGTAGTTCTCTTTTTATTTTCAGTTGTTTTAAAACTTCATCGTTTGTTTTCTTTTCTTTCCATCCAATTCTACCTACTCTTCTATAAATCCACATTTCAACGGCTTTAATTTTCTGTTCTGTTTTCTTGTCTAATGTTCATGTTTCTGCACCATACAGGAATACTGAGAAGATGTAACATTTTGCCATTCTTAGTTTCAGCCCTGCTGATATTTGTTTTGTTGTTAGTATATTTTTCATGGCATTAAAATTACTTTTTTGCCATACCTATTCTTTTGTTAATGGACTTGAAGTACACCAAACATGATTCTGGCACTACAGTCACCTCTTACTTCAGACCTCCAGGTAACAGGCATATCTCCTGCTCCTCTGATAGTCACAGTCAAATCACTTTGGAGAACCGACTCATAGCCTGTTTCGGCACATTCTGCCCAAAAGAGTTAAACTCTTTTCATTCTTTCCTTCAATCACTGGCCTCCTCTTCCACTCTATCCTGTGTCCTATAACTTTTTTCCCCTCACCGCATTGTTTTTATCATCTCTCCTTGTTTTCTTTCCAACCCTACAGAACCCCTCATTTCATCAGTCCTCAGAGGACTATTTCTCCTTTTTCATTGTTTGGTTCCTTTTTGGCCTTTGAGATCATAGCTGTCCCATTGGTTATTTATCATATGACAAACACACACTCATGGATCTTGGCTACATTGACTCTTCTGATCATTCGGACCCTACAAGTCTATTGTCTCATATCGCCATGCTGAGATAAGTACCTGTACTTCATGTTTGTTTTTGTATTAGTATTTGTTGTCTTGTATCTGATGAATGTTACTGCCAAAATATCGTAGTTTGTCTCGCCTTTCTACAAGGTTAGCTGCTTAATATGATCTTATGTTTATTTTCTGTGTTTTGTGCAGCTCTACTCATGGTCCCACATGATATTTAATATATTAATTATTTTATATTTATGCCTATCTTCCATCTCTTTTATTGTTATTAACCCTATGCTGTGCATATCGACTTATATTATTATCAACACTTGTTATTTTCATTTCTCCTATCTTTCATGCATATCAACATTATATTCTACCATCTGTTTTTTTTTTTTAATTTAAAATATTAAAATCAAAACAATGTAAGAGCTCAACAAAAATAAAAACCACTGGCTTTACAATTGACAGTAAGGCTTAGCTCCACCTGTGCTCAACACACACAACCTGACACAACTACATAGCTTCTGAAGCACACGCTCCAGGCAAATAACAAAATCCAATATGTGTTTGTATCACAACAATGACCTTTGAATGTAAAAATACGAGATGCAAAAATGGGAACATTATACTACAAGCATTTATATACATGCAATGAATGGTTCAGTATATATATCTTCAGTAATCAAGAAAAGACATGGTCATATGTTGGACATATGTGATGAGGAGAGATAATAACCAAATAACAAAGCAAGCTCATGTGGGGAAACAACAGGTAAGTGGAAAAGAGGCCGACCCAGAGAGACACTGAGAAGAACATTGATCAGAGAGGCAAGGGCAGCAGGAATCGGCTCCCTCAATGAGATAGAGATGCTTGCACAGAACAGAGACAAATGGTGAGATTTGATATAATATCTTTAGAAGGATTGAAAACTGCTAGAATAAAAATTTAGATACGAGAAAGAGTATCTGGGTCTATGCCCTATGGGTTGGTTATGGCCCGAAAGATTGATAGATAGAAAGATATGGATGGATGTAGACAGACAGACACAAACAGACAGACAGACACAAACAGACAGATATAAAAGAATTTCAGTGATGATGTGCATAATATTTTCGGTGATGTTTTACAGTTTTATCTCAACAACATTTACAAAGCATAATCCATGCGATAATCCTTGGATTGTCTGAAACTTTTTAACAGAGTTCAAAAGGAATAAACCTGCTGTGTCTAACATGCAGAGATTTAGAGAAATCAGATAAGGTTGAAATGACTGAAGAAATATAGTTTCAAAGGCTTATAGATGTGACGTGGAACAAGTGATTGTCATGTAGATGTGACATATAACAAGTGATTGTCATGTAGATGTGACATGTAACAAGTGATTGTCATGTAGATGTGACAAGTAACAAGTGATTGTCATGTAGATGTGATATGTAACAAGTGATTGTCATGTAGATGTGACATATAATAAGTTATTGTCATGTAGATGTGATGTGTAACAAGTGACTGCCATGTAGATGTGATGTGTAACAAGTGATTGTCATGTAGATGTGATGTGTAACAAGTGATTGTCATGTAGATGTGACATATAATAAGTTATTGCCATGTAGATGTGACGTGTAACAAGTGATTGTCATGTAGATGTGATGTGTACCAAGTGATTATCATGTAGATGACACTTGTAATAAGTGATTGTCATGTAGATGTGATGTGTAACAAGTGATTGTCATGTAGATATGATGTGTACCAAGTGATTGTCATGTAGATGACACTTGTAACAAGTGATTGTCATGTAGATGTGATGTGTAACAAGTGATTGTCATGTAGATGTGACATGTAACAAGTGACTGCCATGTAGATGTGATGTGTAACAAGTGATTGTCATGTAGATGTGATATGTAACAAGTGATTGCCATGTAGATGTGACATGTAACAAGTGACTGCCATGTAGATGTGATGTGTAACAAGTGACTGTCATGTAGATGTGACATGTAACAAGTGACTGCCATGTAGATGTGATGTGTAACAAGTGATTGTCATATAGATGTGATGTGTAACAAGTGATTGTCATATAGATGTGACGTGTAACAAGTGATTGCCATGTAGATGTGATATGTAACAAGTGATTGTCATGTAGATGTGATGTGTAACAAGTGATTGTCATGTAGATATGACAAGTAACAAGTGATTGTCATGTAGATGTGACATGTAACAAGTGATTGCCATGTAAATGTGACGTGTAACAAGTGATTGTCATGTAAATGTGATGTGTAACAAGTGATTGTCATGTAAATGTGACAAGTAACAAGTGATTGTCATGTAGATGTGACATGTAACAAGTGACTGCCATGTAGATGTGATGTGTAACAAGTGATTGTCATATAGATGTGATGTGTAACAAGTGATTGTCATATAGATGTGATGTGTAACAAGTGATTGCCATGTAGATGTGACAAGTAACAAGTGATTGTCATGTAGATGTGACATGTAACAAGTGACTGCCATGTAGATGTGATGTGTAACAAGTGATTGTCATGTAGATGTGATATGTAACAAGTGACTGCCATGTAGATGTGATGTGTAACAAGTGATTGTCATGTAGATGTGATATGTAACAAGTGATTGCCATGTAGATGTGATATGTAACAAGTGATTGCCATGTAGATGTGATGTGTAACAAGTGATTGCCATGTAGATGTGATGTGTAACAAGTGATTGTCATGTAGATGTGATATGTAACAAGTGATTGCCATGTAGATGTGACATGTAACAAGTGACTGCCATGTAGATGTGATGTGTAACAAGTGATTGTCATGTAGATGTGACAAGTAACAAGTGATTGCCATGTAGATGTGATATGTAACAAGTGATTGCCATGTAGATGTGATATGTAACAAGTGATTGCCATGTAGATGTGATATGTAACAAGTGATTGCCATGTAGATGTGATATGTAACAAGTGACTGCCATGTAGATGTGACAAGTAACAAGTGATTGTCATGTAGATGTGACAAGTAACAAGTGATTGCCATGTAGATGTGATATGTAACAAGTGATTGCCATGTAGATGTGATATGTAACAAGTGATTGTCATGTAGATGTGACATGTAACAAGTGATTGCCATGTAGATGTGATATGTAACAAGTGACTGCCATGTAGATGTGACATGTAACAAGTGATTGCCATGTAGATGTGACATGTAACAAGTGATTGCCATGTAGATGTGACATGTTACAAGTGATTGCCATGTAGATGTGACATGTAACAAGTGATTGCCATGTATGTGACGTGAACATGAAGTTTTGTACTAGCTATATAGAAGAGAATTGCGCACTAAAGGGTGTAGGGGCAGAATGAGTGCAGTACAGTGCACAGAAAGAGAGAAGTGACGTGGAAAGGAGGATGACGTGAAAATTAGGATGACGTAGTGGACAGAACGGTTGGAAAGTATAATGAATAGAAATCAGTTGGAGATCGGCAGCCACAGAGAGCAGATGGATAGTTGAGGACCTAATAGAATGTAATCGACAGTGGAAGTCTATGAGTTGGATGGTCAGAACTAAAAGAGTTAAGTGGAGACGGACAGTTGAGAGCCTAACAGAATTCAATCGACTGTAGAAACCTATGAGCTGGATAGTCAGGAGACTAATAGAAGTCAGTTGGAGATCGACGCCAGTGGAGAAGGCCGACTAATTAAGAGCATAAAATAGATACAATAAGGTGGGCCGTTCGATGGGGAACGGTCCAAAATAAGTTAATGCTGAACATAGAATATAAAGATAAGAATAGAATAGAGTAGATAGACTAGAGAATGACTGGAGCACTAAGTGATTGATGAACTACATTGATTTGACGGGATGTATGAAATTGTAAAGAGTAATAAAAGACTGCCGATCAAATAATCGATGTGTTGTTCATTGTTGATAAGAGATAAATTAGAAACAACTGTTAGGTCACACAAGTCCCACTGAGAAGCACAGAAGACTCAAGAATGAGAGGGAAACAATAAAGATAAGAAAAGGTCTCACAGTTACAGTTTGAACAAATAAAGGTTGGAAGCGTAGCCGAATAATATGTTCAATCATGAAATTTCATCAGATTTCAGGCTTAGATAGGAAGCTGATTCCTCAGAATCATGGCTAATTTCTTTAGCCTTTTATATTTTTTTCCCCTTGATCCTTCTTTTTCCTGCACAGCAGCAGTTGTTTGTAGTCAGAATAATCTCTTCTAGCGAAGCAGTTTTGCTAAATGAATGAGTCTTCCATAGCCAGTTTTGTATCAAACTTTCTTTCTCTGTAGTGATCTATCCACCAGGACCATGATGCTTCTTCTGCAGGGATTTATAATTGGGTCCTTCTCTGTGAAGTGAGTCGTGGTAGACTAGTGGTTTTTGTGCTGGTCTGTGAGGACAAGAGTTCAGGTTTCATACCAGCTGATGACGTTAAGTATCATCTAGCCTGGGTACATCTCATATTTTTTTAATGGGAGAGAAATGAAGGCACTGGGACACTGGTAAACACATTACCCAAACATGTTCAGGAGTAGAAACAAATATTGGCACTAACACCATATGGAGCCTCAGTGGCTGAGTGGTTAGTGTGCTCACTTCCTGGCCAGAAGGGTCCTGGTTCGATTCCCAGCAGTGACAGATTTTTTTTTTGGACTGACAAGGCTCCAGGGTTCACCCAGCCTCTAAAAATGGGTACCAGAAATTTTTCTGGGAAGTAAAGGCAGCCTGGCATGATACTGGCCACATATACTGCCCAAATATGTGCCATGATTATAGAAAAATATGGTTACTAACACCATATTCCCCATACGCCTAGCAAGGCGTGAAGGAAACCTTTTTAACACCATATTGTATATACTCCATTGGGCATGATGGAGTTTATCTTATTTCTCTCTCTGACATTTGAATGATTTGAGTGGGTTCCATGGGTATCTATTCAGTCACTTTCCCTCTTCATGGTGTGTAAATGTAATTGCCAAAAAATATATTTGTTGTTTTCACTACACGAAAAAGCCTAAGAGATAAGATAAGAAATGAGGAATTGAGAAAAAAGCTAAGAATAACTCTCACCATAGAATGTATAAAGAAACAACAAATAGAATTGTTTGGCCACATGATAAGACAGATAAATCAAAACAACAACAAAAGAGCCTTTAATAAACTTTACCAGACCACCAGAGTCAAGGGTTGACCACAAAAAAGGATTAATGGAATATTAGAAGCATTCCAAAATGCAACAGCAGCAGAGTTCAACATCATCATAGTCATTGAATGCCATCTCTACATCAAAGTTGGCTACCATGGAGCGTCATTCAGTTCTGTCTCTTGCTTTGATAGTGCAGGTTGTCATAGGCTGACTTGTCCATCTTTTGATGTTACTCATCCATGTTAGTCTCGATCTGCCTCTTTTACCTTGTATTTTCCCTTCCAAGATTATTTTTAGCATGCTGTTGTGTCTTTTAACATGCCTGAAAAATCTCATTTGTCTATTTGAATTGTGTTTAGTAGTTCTCTTTTCATTTTTAGTTGTTTTAGGACTTCATCTTTTGTGTTCTTTTCTCTCGATCCAATTCTTCCGATTCTTCTATAAATCCACATTTCAAAGGCTTCAATTTTCTGTTTTGATTTCTTGTCTAATGTTCATGTTTCTGCACCATACAGGAAGGTTGAGAAGATTTTACATTTTGCTATTCTTAGTTTTAGCCCTAAATGTTATTTTTTTTATGTTAGTATGTTTTTCATGGCATTAAAATAACTTTTTTGCCATTCCTATTCTTTTGTTTATTTCAGTTGTACATTTTCCATCACTGGTTATAGTATGTCCAAGGTAGTTGTAGCTCTAAACTGTCTCCAGTTCTATTCCTTCAACTTTGATATCAACATGTAGGTTTGAGTATTATCTTTATTTATGATTAAAGTTTTAAAAAGGATGGTAAACCCTGTGGACCAGCGAGCCTGACCTGTTCATTATGTGACCGCGTGTGTTTGTCAAACATTGGTAGAATTAGCCACGAGAGAAGCTGTTCGGCAAAAACAATACCTAAAAAAAATACGTAATAGCCTCCACTAGACCGTCTGACAAGACGAAAAGGGCCACACACAAAGTTTTAGTCTTTTTGATATTCATATCTAATCCATATTTTTTGCTTGTCATGTTTATTTCATTAAGTAATTGTTGTAGATATTGAGGATTTTGTGCTAGTAATACAGTATCACCAGCATATGTTAGGTTATTGATTATCTTTCCATTAACGTTTAGGCTACACTTGACCAGAACGCATCAGAGCAGATAATAACACTTCACCTTAATGCAACAGCAGGACCATATATATATGTATATATAATATATAATATATATGTATATGCCTCTTTATAAGTGTCTATGCTCTGATCTTGTGTTCTTCATCTGAAACCAAGGACAATTTCTACGAAAATTTGACAGAAGTCATGGAAAGTATACCAGGACAAGATCACACTGTTCTACTGGGGGATTTCAATGCTAGAATTGGTACAGACCACAGTTCGTGGTCAACTCCATCTTTCTATGCGTGTTTGGCAAAACAGCAGACTGACAATTAAAACAAAGGCTGCAGTTTAAGTTACTTGCACAGGCTTCCCAAACATCTACACACTGCTCAAATAGCGTACGTTACACTGGCTTGGCCATGTACACCGTATGAAATATGGCTGCATAAAAAGTAAAGAGCCCCTGTCACGCCAAGTGGCGTACAGAGAATATGGTGTTAGTGACCATAAATTGTACAGACCTTCAGCACATGATTTTTGGGGTAATGTGGTCAGTATTATGCCCGTGTTGCTTTACTTTCCCAGAAAAAAATCTGGTACCCATTTAAGGCTGGGTGAACCCGGAAGCCATTGGTTGGGATCGAAACCTACCTCTTGTCCTTTGTAGTCCAGTTCACTAACCACTGAGCTATTGCGGCTCCCTAATATGGCTGCATACCAAAGGATATACTCTATGGACAACTAGCAGATGACAAAAGGACAAGTGGATGCACAAAACTTTTATTTGTAGACGTGTGTAAACGTGATATTAAAACTGAACATAAACCCTATCATCTGGGAAGAAACAGCTGCAGACTGCAATATTTGGAAACACACTCTAAAGCTCCAGCTCAAACAAGAAGCAGATTCATAGAAAAAGAGAATACATGGTGAAAGTAAAGGAAAAATAACATTCCTAGTGCTGCTGAAAAATCCACAGCCAACTAGTACTGATAGAGGTTACTATAATGTTTAGGCCTGGCATCTCTGTGATGTTTTTAAAGATTTTCTCAGTGTATAAATTGAGAAAGCTTGGTGATAGGATGCATCCCTGCCTTACTCCTCGTTTTCTATCAATAGGTGTAGAGTTCTCTATGTTATATTTTATTATTGCTGTTTGCTCTTAGTAAAAATTACATATTAATCATATATCTGTGTCATCTAGATGTATATCTTTTAGGCAGTCTATAAGTTGCTTATGGTGTATTCTATCAAAAGCTTTGGTGTAGTCTATGAATCAGGCACATATTAGTTTGTTTACTTCTTACTTATAGACTTTTTGATTAATGTCCTCATGCAGAATATGGCTTCTTTTGTCCCACTTCTTCTTCTTTCTTTTCTCTTTTCACTGATACCTAAAAGGTGTCGTGGTTTATATCATTTGTCGTTCTTAAGCTGCTCGAATTGTCTGAATTAGTGATTTTCCTTTGTTGTTACATGTCTCTATCACCGCATCTATCCATCTTCTTCTAGGTCTTCCTCTTGGTCTTTTTCCATGCATTCTCGAGAAGAACACCCTTGATGGTGATTGTTGAGGATTCATTCTGACCAGATGTCCAAACCATTTAAGTTGTTGTTGTTCTATATATTCTTGGCAGGGTTTTCACCCACTGTTTTTCCTAAATCCAAATTCTTGTTGTTCAAATTCAATACTGATTTTATTCTGATTCCTTCCTTGTATAACTTTTGTATAACCTTGTATAACTTTAGTATAACCTTGTATAAGAGTCAAACAGAAAAGCAAAGGGCAGGAAAATGTAACTCCCCTTGAGGCTGACAGGCAAATAAGGAGGGAAAAAGGAGGAGACTGTCTACTAGCAATTATGCTTTTTATTCTTCTGTAGCCATTTTCCTATGCTGAGCATATTACACAAGAACACGTCTAGCAATGAATTTGTATCTAATAGTACTCACTTTATTTGCACCTCTGCTCCATTGGTGGCTACTTCATAAAAGATGAGTTGATGGACGAGCTGCATAACTTCTTCATCTTTCTTGCCCCTGGCGTGAGAAGAAAAAATCAAGGTCAAGGCTAATACTTTACCCATAATAATACTTAACTATCATTACGGCTTTTATGGTCAATATGGCAGATAGGTGGCAAGAACAATTGAGGATCAGTTTGAAAAGTGTTCCTTGTTGCAGTTTCCTCATATTCCAAGTCCAGCCTGCTGCTGGAGCTACTGAGTTTAGTGCTCTGTGCACACCATAAGTTGTGTTTTTCATCCGGATCGTGTTTTGATGTTTTGACTGCTTATTTTTTTTTTTTTTCTTTTGCAGTTTTGTACCTCTGACGAAGTCCCTAGAGACTAGGAACTGAATGTTGCGTGTTAATCCATTTTTCCCTGGCAGCTGTGTGCACAGGGGTCCCTTGCCACATGGGCAGATAACTGCGACTTCGGAGGTACTCATATTTTTTCTGTCGATGAGTAATTGACGTTTCAAGCCGGGCCTCGCTGCTGAGACCAGGGGTGGTTGCCGCAGAGAGAAATAATAAATAAAAATCTCAACCGGTGCAGCCAGAATTTGAACCCACAACCTCTCTGTCTCAAGACCAACCAGTCCCCTCTGACCGCTTATGACGAATGATGATATCGTATGACAAAGGACAGTTTGGCTGGGTTCACTTTTGGTGCGGTTACGCCTTATGTCTTCTGGTGTACTGTAGCTGTTATAATGGGGACTGCAGCTGCCTTTCTTTGTTTGGATCCTTCAATGAGATGAGATGTTAATTCAGATGATTCCACTGGCATGGGCGGTTGAG
The DNA here is from genome assembly GCA_032433765.1 of Megaustenia siamemsis. Taxonomy (NCBI): domain Eukaryota; kingdom Metazoa; phylum Mollusca; class Gastropoda; order Stylommatophora; family Ariophantidae; genus Megaustenia; species Megaustenia siamemsis. The sequence continues at coordinate 17,179,940 of JAVIAB010000117.1, forward strand.
CAAATATGGATTTTAATTTGTTTGCAGTGATACCGGGGCCTTAGACTAACTACAATTACAATTACAACGATAGCTTTTATCACATTTTTGATGTGTACCAAGGGTTTTCGATGCAGCTGAAAAATAAAGGCTGCATGCTGAGAGCAGCGGCAATGAGATGTTCAAGTTAGGAGTTTTTATTTGCAAGTTTCAAGTTTTTATTTTGACCTGACAGAAAAATATATTTTTTTTTTACCTTATTGTGAATTGAACACACATATTCACCTTATATAGAAAATAATTATATTTTATCCATTTAGTCATTTCTTATTACTCTGTTAGATATAATAATGAATACTTGATTTTTTTTTTTTAATCCATTTTTTTTTCTTGGAGATCAACACAGGATGAGCTTATAAACTGTAAATAGTCTTTCATTTCTAAACTATAAAATATAAATGAAATATAAATAACCATTCAATGTAGAAACTGACGCCAACTGGAAGTCTAATTTGCTTGTTTTTATAAGAACATATGTCATGTTATGCTGCAGTTTACAAAATGGCTACCATATCTGCTGCATCTTTTAGACAAGCACATTTGACTTTGGTAGGCAGTCCTTTGGCTAGTATAAGGACATCTCCTTTAACCACTTCTTGCAACATGCTGGTAAATGTGATATACCCAAGCTGAATAAAAATTGCTAACAGCTCATCAATCCAGCCTATCATCATATTGATACAAAAAATATACTGCAGCTGTTGCTTGTATTTCACATTGATGTTTTGGATTGCTTTTATGTGCTCTATCAATAGGATACAGTGTTTTGGTGATTTTCTACATGGCTTGATGATGACTGTGAACAAAATATTTCCTATCAGCCAAAGGAGTGTGACTGAGTTCTTTCTTGTTCTTCAATATCATTTACCAATCTCTCTTTTCTTCATTTTGAAATGAGTAACGGGGGGGCCAGTCTTAACATACGGATGCGAATCATGGACAATAGGACAACAGACAAGAAAATCACTGGAGTCTGTAGAAATGTGGTTTTACAGAGGAATGTTGAGAATAACATGGACAGCTAAGAAGAGTAATGAAGAGGTTCTGAGAAAGGTCAAAGCAAAAAGAGAGCTAATTTCCAATGTTAGGAAGAGACAATCATCATTTTTTGGCCATGTAATGAGAAGAGAACAACTTGAATATATTGTAACAACTGGAAAAATTGAAGGACGAAGAGATAGAGGGAAGCAAAGAGAAAAATAACAGACAGCTTAAGAGAATGGCTTGGCAGAAGGTCAACAACAGAAATGATAAATAGCTGCCGAGATCGAATGTTGTGGAGAGACATGATCACCTACGCCACTAGGCCGGGTACTTGACGATGATGATTTGGGGGGGGGGGGGGGATCTAAAATAGTGACATACAGCTGTGGTGGTATTCTATGGCTAAGTGCTGTGATTTTTAACATTGTATGCAAATGTTGTGATAGCACGTCAACCGATAATGATACTTTGCGATGATATCATCATAAACGTATTGATATTTCTTACTGCATGTCCAGTCCTCAGCATGACTCATCATCAACAGCATGTGCCATGCCTTATGGTGTTAATATTTTTGTATCCTTTGTTAGTGAATTGTGTTGCAGAGAAATTCATTTCAGCACACATGTAATTTGATTGATACTTTGACAAACTATAGTTAGGAAAGAAATTTATGAAATTTGGACTTGATGTAAAAAAATTATCTCGAGGCAAAGTGATAGGAAACTTGGTAGAGCCTTGCAGGAGAAGGCAATCTGATCATTGAAAGAAGTCCTGCCAGAGTCGAAGAGATCCAATCTGCATGGAGCGATGTCTCTGGCCCTGAGGTAATGAAGTCAGTCATTACAAAAAGGGCAGGTCCCCATCTTCTCCAAGTGTTTTGGTCCTTTAAATCTCTTGATACTCTTGGGAGGTGGGCCATTTCTACTGCATTTTGAGCATAAAAAGACCGCATGTCTGAACCAATTAAATTAATTCCAGAGTTAGAGAGCTCATCTACTCAGCTAATCACTCTCCAAGGATCTTATATACATTTATTTTGATCTACCTCATGTTAACTGGCTTCTTTCTTTTTCTTCTGGCTGTCTGACACTATATAGTGGATGCACATCTGTCTGTGTCCAAAACTTGCAACATTTGTATGTGATGATGTCCTTAAACAAGTTTGCTTCATTTCCTTTATTTTTTACATTTCCAAAATGATAATTTCTGGGAATTATTTAAATTTATGAAGCCACAAAAAATTTGAATAAAGGTAAAAGTAAAGTACAAGACTTGAATCGGCATCTTAGCATGTGAGTTTTCACCCAAATGTGCTTGGCCACCTAACCAGAAGTGTTCGGAGACTTCTGGATAGTGTTGCTTCAAGCACGATGCGAGGCGGCATTCCTCACCTTCCCAGAGTAATACTCTGGTACCCATTTCTGCCAGCAGCCGGGTTGACTACAAGGGTATATTTTTTCTAACCATGAGTACAATTCACATCGGGAATCAAAGACGGTTTGTCCGAACGTTGGTAGCCTAGTCGGGTGGTTTTCCCAACTTGGCCACCAGGGCCCCCAAATATTTGAATATTTTAGTTTAATTAGTTTTCGTGGTAGTGATGTTTTGATAATTTACTGTTTATGAGCTGTTTATTTGTTACTGTTTATTTTGATAATTTACTGTTTATGAACTGTTTATTTGTTACTGTTTATTTTGATAATTGACTGTTTATGAGCTGTTTATTTGTTACTGTTTATTTTGATAATTTATTGTTTATGAGCTGTTTATTTGTTACTGTTTATTTTGATAATTTACTGTTTATGAACTGTTTATTTGTTACTGTTTATTTTGATAATTTACTGTTTATGAGCTGTTTATTTGTTACTGTTTATTTTGATAATTTACTGTTTATGAGCTGTTTATTTGTTACTGTTTATTTTGATAATTTATTGTTTATGAGCTGTTTATTTGTTACTGTTTATTTTGATAATTTACTGTTTATGAGCTGTTTATTTGTTACTGTTTATTTGATAATTTACTGTTTATGAGCTGTTTATTTTGATAATTTATTGTTTATGAGCTATATATAAATGACAGCTTTGTCTGTGTGCTACTGGAGCCTTAAAGTGGAGTAAAAAATAGAGGTGGCGTACACTAGCAGGCATAAGCAGCAATCAAGATAGGTCAGCATATGGTAGGTCAGCATATGGTAGGTCAGCATATGGTAAGTCAGCATATGGATGGCTACTCCATACTATAAAAATAATCTGCGAAAGCTTTACAAGCATTGACAAGTCAAAAAAATGAAAAAATGTACTTCCGTCATCCAGGATAGATAAGAGCTCTTTGATGCAACCTGAACATATTATGTAGAAGCCAATTGAGAGTATTACACACCTGGCCCATTTTTGGAAACCCCATAGGAGGAGACAAAGGGGAGGGTCAAAATATATTTGGAGAAAGCAGGTAGAAGCAGAGATGACAAATACAGGGAAGGCATGGAATGGACTTGTGAGAATAGCACTATACAGGAGAGCTTGGAAAATGTTTGTTGAAGACCTCTGCTCCACAGGCAGCTGAAATGAAGAAGAATGGTATTATTTGTCTGCTTTAAGAGAGTGCCTTGTGATTTCATACCGTCCAAGGCATATAATGAGAAGGAAAAGAAGGCAGAGCCAAGAATACCACTGAGTAATATGGTGGAACAATATGGGATGTGTGATCTGAGTTGAACTGCAATTTTGCCACCAGCTGCTGGACACTGGTTGGATTGAGCATTTCAATGAAGTGGAAATCTGACATAATTTTCTGAGGCAGCATTTCTTGAGGCACACTCACTGATCATGAAGTATAATTGGATTTGGCACCTTTGCATTGAGATTGTGTTACTGGTGATAGACCACTAAGTAATTTAGCAGGTTATTGAGTTATTTGCGGGTCATCATCATTGCACTCCAAACATGTCCATAGGTGCTCAGATCCCTCCTCAGCAAGTCCCGCAGTGTCCAGCAACTAACGACTCCAGTTCTGTGTTGGTTGATAAGTCTTCTTATACGATACTAAGTTTCTCGTTTCTGGCTGTGCTAATCTTAACTGCCATCTCTTTCATCCAAAAGTAGCAGTGTGCATCATGAGCTGTGCACCTTCTCTCAAAATGTAACACATTCAAAAGAACAGTACAAATGATCAGGATGAGCACTTTATGATTGTTAGAACAGGGGATGTAACTAATATAAGGGAATGTCCTGCATACAGTGATGCAAATCTGTTCTGAAGTCTAAAATATTAAGGAAATGCTCTAAATGTATCACATGATGGTGGTTGTGGTTACCAGAGAAGCATAAATAAGAACTTAGTATCACCTTTAATATCTTGCTGTAGGGGGAAATATGAGAAAGTGATGAAGTGTTAAAGAAATTAAACGCTCTAAATATTGCCTTTTTTTAAAAATCTATTTTTTATACAGAATGTATAGGGTTTTTTTGTCAACATTAAAAATAAGTAAAGTGCAAAGCACATTCTCTCATAAACATGGATGCACCATAATGAAGTCAATATTTGTGATAGGAGTAACAGGAAAATGAAATGTAGTCAATATTTGTGATAGGAGTAACAGGAAAATGAAATCTAAAATAACAATGATGCACAGCTGTGGAAGTATCTGTGATTTTTGACACAGTATGCAAATGTAGTGATATCAATCATTCAATCATGATTTTGTGACATTATCATAATAAATATATTGATATTACTTTATGATATTATTGATTGCATGTCCGGCCATGAATCATCAGCAGCAGCATGTGCCATGCCTCATAGTGTAAATATTTTTAATCTTAACTTTCTTATTCATAGTAGGTTGTGTTAGAGTGAAGTCCATTGCAGCACACATTTAATTGGGAATGTTTCCAATAACCAACAGTTCATAATCTTTCTGTTTGTAGTCAGAGTCGTCACAATTAGTAAAACAGCCCTTCAAAATTATTGAGTCTTTCTTACTATGTGTCATATTTTACCTTCTCATACATAAAAGTGAGAAGAAGAGTTCATCTATGTTATACAGAGCCAATTCTGATCTATGGGAGCAAATCATGGACAGCAGACAAACAAATAAAAAAGTAATCAAAGGCCTCAAAGATTTCTCAGAAGAATGTTGAGAGTTCCCTGGACAGCTAAAAAAACCAACGAGGTAATTCTCAAAGAGGCCAACAGAAAAAGGGAGCTCCTAAAAAAACATCAGAAAGAAACAATCAATATTTTTCAGGTGCATCATGAGAAGTGGAAAATTTGAATACTGGATTACAATTGGCAACATACAGGGAAAGAGAGATCATGGATGAAAAAGAGAGAAGATAGTTTGGCGTCATTGCACAGAAAATATTCAACAAAATTGATGCGATGCACTCTGGACAAAAAAATTGTGGAAAGACATGATGATATGCACTTTATTGTCAGGACTGTGTGACAACAGCCATCATTAGTGATAGGCCTGCTCACAACACTACTAGTATGACATCACTGGTCTAGGTTCAGCTTTGTGAGCAGGGGTGGATTTGGATAGGAACATGATCTATACCTCACAAAATTGAACCATGACCATTGAAATCACTTTAGTGGGGTTGCAAGTATGTCTATCTCTAAAGGTGGCTGTGTCATGCTCCTCCTGCACTTTGGCTGAATTTTTCTTCCACACTTTTGATTTATCAGGGGCTGCTCTCTGGGGAGAATATGGCACTTGAAATGATTTGCCCAATTGTATTAAATCTAAGTGGAGATAAGCACAAATATTAAATATATAAAAGATTAAATATTATGTGGGGTCGCGAGCACAGCTGCAGAGAACGTGTAAAATAAATTTTAAATGATATCTCTCTCTCTGCGATCGGGGCTCAATCAGAGTAGGATTCCAGACTCTCGCATGAAGTCAGCTGTCAGGTTAAGTATGTTGATCACCCACACAGACAGAACATCACAATTAGAGTCTGCCAGATCCACTCCGATTGAACACCCGTTAAAATGTTGCACTGTGTTCTGCGACAGTGGCCCAGTGCATCCGATTTCAGCCAGCATTTTATTCAGGTTTGCTTTCCTTAGCCTTTGATTGTCCCCAATCTTCCTGCAAGGCAACAGATGATCTTTTCTGTAGGGGGATTCTGCCCTTAGATGGTCGGCCCTCCCAGGTTTACGAGCACCATCTGTCCGAGCCACTAGAGGTGACTAACACAGACATGCACACACAAAGATATGAGATGTGACTAAAACAGACATGCACACAGTGATACGAGGCATGACTAACATTGACACACACCAAGATATATGACACATGCCTAACATAAACATGCGCATAAAGATATGAGATATGACTGACATAGACATGCACACACAAAGATATGACACATGCCTAACATAGACATGCACACAAAGATATGAGATGTGACTAACATAGCCATGCACACACAAGGATATGAGATGTGACATACACAGACATGCACACACAAATATATGAGATATGATTAACATAAACATGCACACAAAGATATGAGATATCACTAACTCAGACATGCACACAAAAAGATATGACACGTGACTAACACATATACACACTAAGATATGAGATATGACTAAACACAGACTCACATAAAGATATGCGACATGATTAACATGGACACACCAAGATATGAGCCATGGCCAGCACACACACACAAGCTAAGATATGAGCCATGATTAGCACAGAAACACATCAAGATATCAGCCATGGCTTCACGGAAAAACACCAAGAAATGAACCATGTCCAGCACAGAAACACATTAAGGTATCCATATGCTTGGGTGTGTTGTAGTCGGCAGACTCTTCTTAACGTGGGAATCATCGACATACAAGACGCAGGCCCCGATTAACTGATCACAGGTTTCGTTGAAACAGTTGTCCGGAGATTTGAGAGTGCAGTCTGACTCGTAGAACGTTACATTGCATGTACAGTTCCCGGTTGACTGTACACAGGTGTCGTTGAAACAGTTGTCCGGACATCTGAGAGAGCAGTCTGACCCATAGTACGTTTCCTTGCATGTACAGGTTGCACTTTCCGGGTCAAATATGATGTCACAGCCATCAGAACACGTCTGTTTGCACTGTAGCCCAAAATTACCATCGGGACAAGTGTCATTACAGGTGTAGACAGGATGTTTACATTGTAGGCATTTTCCGGATTTTTCCTCACAAAAAGGACAGACACTGTGACAAAACCCATAGCAGTCGTGTCCATAGATCCCATGTGAACAGATGCTGTGACACATACTATTATGACGTTGCAGCCTTTGCAACACCCACTACACACTGCCCAAAACGACCAAGTATGCCCGTCCAGAAAATAGGTGTCTGTAAACGTTTGCACCTCACACACCGTCAGTTCACTGTCGCTTTACCCAAATCATATTGCTAGCTCAGTGATAGATTTGAATGGTGTGAGTCTTCTGGTGCGTGGCAAAGTTCAGATGCCAGTAAACAGAATTGGTTCCACTTCTTAATTGTGTGTGTGTGCAGTCATTGTCATAGAGATTGGTCTTTGTTTTGCCATTAACTGCGGCCTCTGGTCCACATCCGTCTCCTGTATAACAAGCATTAAATGTGTCGGTATGGTTTATGTTCTGTTTGAGAGCCACATTCCGACCCCCGCCAATGTAGATAGAGCAGATATTTGCAACTATCGCCCCTTTAATCTGTAACTTGTTGATCAGCCCATCCCCAGAGCAAAAGACATCAATCTCGTGCGAACTAACTACAAACCTTGATTCAATGTTACATGAGGCAGAAACATTTAGTTTTACCGTGAAACTGTATGGATCTGTTAAGTCATTCACATAAATCCTAAACCAGGAGAACAGCAAAGATTGATTGAGAGTTGCCTCAACTGATGTAGAATCTGTGTCCGGATTACATGTGGTGTAGTTGTTATCAAACAGGAAAGTAGGTTCAGATTTTTGGGCGTATTTGTAATGAGATCCAAGTACTGACACTAGGGTCCCAAATATTCATGCTGACAACTGTCATTGTTTGGGCATGTCCCTGTAGTTTTGTCACAAACTGCGTCATTATAGCAGTGACATTGTAACGTACAATTTGCCCCAAACCAACCATCTGCACAAGTTTTTAGTCATTAGCTTCCAAAGTCGCGTACGAAACCAGCAGAATAAAGGTTTGATCTACAGCGGTGGTTAACGAACTATGTACAAACATTTATTATCAAACCAGTGGACACATTTCTAAAAATCCGCCAACTCGCAGTGATAACAGATAGCGTGATGTTCAAAGAAAATATTGTTTACACAATGGCACGAACGCGAACAGCTTCCATCTTGGTGCGTCCCATGACGTCATATCAAATGATATGAGGCAATTAAACTAATAGACAGGGCAAACTACGACATTTCGGCAAAAGTCTTCATCAGGTATAACACACAAACTATTTAACAAAGTAACCCAAGCACGAAAGCCAAACACTGATCTAAAAAATGGCAGAAAGAAATGGTGGCCAGGATTTACGTAGATATTGGCTATATGATTAATAGACAATAGAGCAGGTAGGATATAACTGGACCAAAAGGAGCCAAACAGTGAAAAATTAGAAAGAGGGTCTCATGAGGAAGGATGGATGGAGGAGTCCCATAGGGAACGATAAAAATGAAAAAAAGAAGATAAGGATGGCAATGGAGAAGATCAGCAGAGGTAATAAAGATAATGCAATGCAGAAAGGAAAAGGGATAGGACACAGGAAAGAAAAAGAAAGGAGACCAGTGATTAAAGAAAAGAATTTAAACCTCTCGGTTGAAGAAAGCCAAAACAGGCTATGAGTCGGTTCTCTAACAAGAACCAACTGTAGGTATCAGAGAAACGAGAGATGATACCAGTAACATGGAAGTCATCAGAGGTATTATGGCTGATGATCTGAAATGGGTGGAGACAGGAGTGCCAGAATCAATGTTTGGTGTTGTTTAAGTGTTCTCTGACTCTATCCCCTAAACGTTTGCCCTGTTTGGCCGATATATGTTTTGAGACAACGTTGGCAAATGATGGTGTGTGTATATACGATTCCAAGATATACATGAAAAGCCTTCCTGGATATCATAGGGGGTCATTCAGGAACAGGACTTGGTGATGCTGTAGTACAAAAAATAGTAATTGTAGCATAAAATCTAAAATTTGTGTTAATGATGAATTCCTGTATATGTCCATCTGTCTGTGCAATAAGCCAATAATTGTCATGAACTTTGATGGGCTGAGTGATCTAGAGCATTACAAAGGCCTCTGGACAAGATCCAGGGTTCCAATCCAGCCAGAGGCAGGAAAAATTTTTTTCATCATATCTGTGGTTTCTTCATGGCTTTACCCTCCCCAGGTCTCTAAGGTAGTGAGTGAGATCAACTGTCTTGGCTTCTTGGATAATGGCGAAAAATAAGAGGTCCCATATTTACTCTGAGCATGTTAAACAATACTTGGAATTTAAAAGTAGAAAAGTGTAGACCAAAATGGCTGTTGTCTGCAAAAAATTGTTAACAATTACAAATCTGTGGATGTCGAAGGCAGATATCTCAGAGCAAAAGGTACAGTTATCATGACTTGTAATAAACTTATGTCACAATAAATGTGTGTTCACTTAACAGGTGAAAGCTGAAGAATGAAACAAAAATGGTGTTCTCATACAAACTTTGTGATTTAACTTCAAATCTTTAGTTCAGACTAGTATTATTGTGGTTGGTGTTTTCAGATATTCTCATATCTGCTTTACCACCCCTTCCATCAGCTATTGAAGTGTTTGTCTACTGGTTGTTCCTGTCCTGTATTAGTTGAATGTGTTGCCTTCTTTTTTATCATGGCCTCTGTTTTCACTACAACATCCAGGTATTTTTTCCTAAATATATTTGCAATGAACAACTTTCATTTTTTCTTTACTTCTAGAAACTGCAAATGGCAAAAAATAGTGAGTGCACTCACTATAGACCAAGTGGACAGACCCTTAACTCCAAGTTACAGGGTTCACCCAACCCTATGACCAGAGACTATGGTAGCCTTGCATAAAGTTAACTACATGACCCATAAATTTTCATCATTATCACCAGGTTGTGTGTCCTTTGCAGAACATTACATTCACCATAGCCCACTTGAAAAAAGTTGTCTCTAGCCAGATCCTACTTCTGTTGTCATGTTCAAGGTCTCTTAATGTCTCAAAACTACCTTCTTGGTCTGCCCATCTCATCATCCTGGAGCCATGTCTTCCATTGTTCTTTCCAGCCTGCTGTGTCTTTAGACGTAGCCATAGTATTTTAATTTCCTCTCTAAAATGGTGTTTTTAAGCCAGTTCTTTTTAATGTTTAACTCTTTCCGTACGTTCCGTTGTATGGTGTGCCAAATCAATTTCGGTGGCGTACAGTCAGCCGCATAGTGCGCCACGATCAGGTTGTTTTTCGTGTAAACCATTAACAAACTGTATTCCTATATTTTAGATGGACTATTTTTTATAGATTCCTTCACCAGAGAATTCCTTCCTTCTTCCCAATGAGGTTCAAGTTGAAAAACGTACTGTAATATGTGATTTTTTTCATTTGGAATTAGTGTTTATCGTAAAAAAAAAGTGTAAACAAAAGATCAGCCGATCGAAATGGCTTCCAGTAGCCGTGATTGTAATGCTAAAAGTCAGTTGATGACGGCTGAAGAAGCTTGTCAATTAATTTTTCTTGATGATTCCGATGATAGTTCAGACACTGTAAGTGTTGATAACAACAATGGTGATGACAGTGATCCAGATATAGATTTTTTAGCACAGAGCGTGCACGGACGCATTTTTTTCTGTTCAGGATATGAAATTAAACCACATCTTCATCCAAATGCTTCAAGGCATTTCATAGAGAATAAAAGGAGAAAGTGTTTTTTGTGTAGTTGAAACAAAAGTGTCAATATTGTGTACATAGTAATTTTTTCCCCCCAAAAAAGTTGAAATTTCATTTTTGTCACTTGTTGTGATTGTGGATGACAAAATATCAGTTATTGTTATGCTACATCAACCAAACCTTCATGGCTGCTTAGAGACATATTGATATTGGTTTTTTTTCACAAAATAATTCATATTGGATTACTATGACCAGATCTATATGATGGTAAGTTGTCAATTGTGGTTTGAATTTGATGTTTCAATTTTTTTGTTGTTGGTCGTTTATCTCTAATATTTCTATTTACATGTCTTGTATCATCTTGGCATTGGTGGAATCTGATTCCTTGTTCATTTATCTAAAAGTCCATATATAATATGTTATGTGTTAGATAAATATAAAGCATGTAGATTGATGTTTTAAAACCATAAGGTCAGACAAAAATGTTGTCTCTGAAATCTCTTCCGTTGCGTTGATAAAATGCTTCCATACTTTTGAGTCTTTTAATATGTCTTCATCTTCTTATCTTTTTCATTACCCAAGGTATCTTAAGGATTATTCTGTAGCATTTTGTTCTGAATGAATCAAATATCTTCTTTGCTGTTTGTGGGATTATTCATGATTCACAGCCGTATGTTGCTGTCAGGAAAGATACATGCTCTCAGTAATTTTAATTGTAATGCTGTGCTAGTATTATGCCACATACATTTGTATATCTTAAAAGGAAAAAAAATACAAGACCACCAACACAATTTTCACATAAAAGTATTGTTTACTTTTTTTTTTACTTCTCTGTTTTTCTTCTACTTTTTATTGTTATGAAGCTTTTTCTCATAAATTATTAACTTCAATTTTTAAAAATCTGTACTGATAAAGAATTCATAGCAGCTTAGCTTTGACATTTTGACAAGAAGCGATAAGATGGATGTCACACCCTGTAATCAATTATGAAGAAAGTGTCGGTGGCTCACAACTTATGTGAGAACACAACATTAATAATGTTGTAATCAGAGAGGTGGTTAGTTTACTAGTCTGCTGGTGACTGAATGTAGTCTGTGCTGAAGGGATCTATTCTGCACAGAGTGCTCTTTCTTTTCTCGAGCGAGAAAAAAAATCACCACTATGATCAACAAGCATGTAGACGATCAAGCCCCTATCTATCTATCTATTGACCATTCGAGCCGTGGTCGGCCCATAGGGCATAGACCCAGATACTTTCTATTTTCCAAATTTTCTTTCTAGCAGTCTCATTCCTTGCATAAAAACATTTATCAAATTCCGCCATTTATCTCTGTTCTGTGCAAGCATCTCAATCTGTTTGAGGGAGCTGATTCCTGCTGCCTTTGCCTCTCTGATCAATGTTCATCTCAGTATCACTCTGTGTCCAAGGTCCAAGCCCAGGCCATAACCATCTATTTTACCTCTGCAGGTATCATTGCTACTGTTGACTTCCTAGCAAACAGTTCATTCTCTTAAACCTTTAGGTAAGAAAAAAGACACTGACCACAATAACCAAACATGTGTTAATGGTGAAAAACATAGAAACTGGCACCATAGTCTGTTCATCAATTCGTGGGACCAGTTTAAACATAAATGTTGGAAAGTATGTGGCAGAATGTTATGATAATTTGTGATAGTCCTACATGTTAAAGAAGCATTAACTTTTAAAAAATTATTCATTTGCATGACTGATGGGAAGAAATGCTTATATGTTGTATATAAAATACCCTAAATCATGTTGTTTATGTGTTGTATATAAAATAACCTAAATCATGTTCTTTATATGTTGTATATCATCATCATCATCAAGTACCAAGCCTGCTGGCATAGGTGATCATGTCTCTCCACAACTTTCGATCACGACAGTTATTTATCATTTCTGTTGTTGACCTTCTGCCAAGCCATTCTCTTAAGCTGTGTGGTATCTTTTCTCTTTGCTTCCCTCTATCTCTTCATCCCTCAATTTTCCCAGTTGTTACATTATATTCCAGCTGTTCTCTTCTCATTACATGCCCAAAAAATTATGATTTTTTCTTCCTAATATTGGAAATTAGCTAATATTGGAATTAGTGATTCAAGAATTGAATGTTGTATATAAAATAACCTAAATCATGTTGTTTATATGTTGTATATAAAATAACCTAAATCATGTTGTTTATAAAATAACCTAAATCATGTTGTTTATAAAATGACCTAAATCATGTTGTTTATAAAATAACCTAAATCATGTTGTTTATAAAATAACCTAAATCATGTTGTTTATATGTTGTTTATAAAATAACCTAAATCATGTTTATAAAATAACCTAAATCATGTTGTTTATAAAATGACCTAAATCATGTTGTTTATAAAATAACCTAAATCATGTTGTTTATAAAATAACCTAAATCATGTTGTTTATAAAATAACCTAAATCATGTTGTTTATAAAATAACCTAAATCATGTTGTTTATATGTTGTTTATAAAATAACCTAAATCATAATGTTTATATCTATCTATCTATTGACCCTTCGAGCCATAGCCGGCCCATAGGGCATAGACCCAGATACTCCTCCTCTGATCAAAATTTTTGTTCTAGCAGTTTTCAATTCTTGTAAAGATCTTTTATCAAATCTCGCCATTTGTTTCTGTTCTGTGCAAGCAACTCTATTTCATTGAGGGAGCTGATTTCTGCTGCTCTTGCCTCTCTCATCAATGTTCTTCTCAGTGTCTCTCTCTTACCTGTTGTTTCCCACATGAGGGCTTGCTTTGTTATTCGGTCATTATCTCTTTTCATCGCATGTCCAACATATGACCTATTGTCTTTTCTTGATTACTGAAGATAGTGGTTGATTGGTGATTCGCCCGTGCGCTGCCGGGGCCCGAAAGGGGAGTAAAGAATAGCGGCGCTGTACCTTACCAGGCATGTTCGTAAGAGGTGAGAAAGGAGGGTTGGGCATGGGACTGGCTATCCCTTACTGCAAAAAAATAAGCCGAAAAAACTTCACAAACATGGACAAGTCAAAGAGAGAAAAAGTAAATCCACCATCCAGGAAAGAGAAGGGCTCTCTGTCTAAGCGTCATATGACGCAAGCCGAAGAAAGCCGTAAGGAGTCCGGGTTGCCGAATTCTTGGAGAAGACAGATAGAAGCAGAGATGAAGATGATGGGGAAGACATGGAATGATCTTAAAAGAAAGGCAAAAAACAGAACGATTTGGAAAGTGTTTGTTGAAGATCTATACTCCACTGGGAGCTAAAAAGGTAGAAGAGATTGGTGATTTGTCTAATTTCCTCATTTGTTTTACATTCGTTCCACGCTATACCAAGTATTTTCCTTAGACATCTATATTCGAATGCGCTCAACTTTGTTTCTATGTCTCTTGTTGTTTTCCAGCTTTCACAAACATACGTAAGGGTTGATAGTACATTTGATTTGAATAGTCTAAGTTTTGTGTTTGTGCTGATGAGTTTTGATTTCTACAACTTTTCAAGGCTTATGAAAGACATTGCTGCTTTAATTATTCTGATTCTAATTTCTTTACTTGTATCCCCTTCCCGATCAATGTGACTTCCAAGATAGATAAAGTGATCGATCTCTTCCACTGGTTTGCTTGCATTGAACAGAGATGAATGATGGGATTTGATAAATGTTTATATGTTGTGTATAAAATAACCTAAATCATATTGTTTGTAAAATATTCTAAATCATATTGTTTATATGTTGTATATATATATATATATTTTTCCCGTTCACCAGCTTTTACCTCTGACGAAGCCCCTAGAAACTAGGAACTAAATTTTGCGTGTTAATCCATTTTTCCCTGGCAGCCGTGTCCACAGGGGTCCCTAGCCATACAGGCACATTACTCCGACTTTGGAGATACTCATATTTTTTCCGTCAATAAGCAATCGACGTTTCAAGTCGGGCCTCACTGCTGAGACCAGGGGTGGTTGTCGCAGAGAGAAATCATAAATAAAAATCCCAACGTGTGTAGCCAGGATTTGAACTCACAACCTCTCTGTCTCGAGGCCGGTGTCTTCCAACACCATTGTATATAAAATTTCTTGGTACTCCATGGTTGGCTACTATGGAGTGCCATTCCACTCTGTCACTTGCTTTGATGGCGCAGGTTGTCATAGGTTGACTTTTTCATCTTTTCATGTTACTTGTCCATGTTAGTCTTGGTCTGCTTCTACGTTTTTTACCTTGTATTTTCCCTTTCAAGATAAATAGTAGGTTGCTGTGTCTTTTAACATGCCCCAAAAATTTCATTTGCCTTGTCTTAATTGTATTTAGTAGTTCTCTTTTTATTTTCAGTTGTTTTAAAACTTCATCGAATGTTTTCTTTTCTTTCCACCCAATTCTTCCTATTCTTCTAAAATCCATATTTCAAAGGCTTCAATTTTCTGTTCTGATTTCTTGTCTAATGTCCATGTTTCTTCAACATACAGGAGTGTTGAGAAGATATAACAAATTGTTGTTCTTAGTTTTAGCCTTTGAGTTACTTGTATTGATGTTAGTATATTTTTCATGGCATTAAAATTACTTTTGTTATTCCTATTCTTTTGTTGTATATAAAACATCCTAAATCATGTTGTTTATATGTTGTATATAAAAGATCCTAAATCATGTTTATATGTTGTATATAAAATATCCTAAATCATGTTGTTTATATGTTGTATATAAAACATCCTAAATCATGTTGTATATAAAACATCCCAAATCATGTTGTTTATAAAACACCCTTAATCGTGTTGTTTATAAAACATCCTAAATCATGTTGTTTATATGTTGTATATATACCATCCTAAATCATGTTGTTTATATGTTGTATATAAAAGATCCTAAATCATGTTGTTTATATGTTGTATATAAAAGATCCTAAATCATGTTTATATGTTGTATATAAAAGATCCTAAATCATGTTTATATGTTGTATATAAAAGATCCTAAATCATGTTGTTTATATGTTGTATATAAAAGATCCTAAATCATGTTTATATGTTGTATATAAAAGATCCTAAATCATGTTGTTTATATGTTGTATATAAAAGATCCTAAATCATGTTTATATGTTGTATATAAAAGATCCTAAATCATGTTGTTTATATGTTGTATATAAAAGATCCTAAATCATGTTTATATTTGTTGTATATAAAAGATCATAAATCATGTTGTTTATATGTTGTATATAAAAGATCCTAAATCATCTTTATATGTTGTATATAAAAGATCCTAAATCATGTTGTTTATATGTTGTATATAAAAGATCCTAAATCATGTTTATATGTTGTATATAAAAGATCCTAAATCATGTTTATATGTTGTATATAAAATATCCTAAATCATGTTGTTTATATGTTGTATATAAAAGATCCTAAATCATGTTGTATATAAACCATCCTAAATCATGTTGTATATAAAACATCCTTAACCATGTTGTTTATGTTGTATATAAAACATCATAAATCATGTTATATATAAAACATCATAAATCATGTTATATATAAAACATCATAAATCATGCTATATATAAAACATCCTAAATCATGTTGTATATAAAACATCCTAAATCATGTTGTATATAAAACATCCTAAATCATATTGTTTATAAAACATCCTTAACCATGTTGTTTATGTTGTATATAAAATATCCTAAATCATGTTGCTTATATGTTGTATATAAAACATCCTAAATCATATTGTTTATAAAACATCCTTAACCATGTTGTTTATGTTGTATATAAAACATCCTAAATCATGTTGCTTATATGTTGTACATAAAACATCCTAAATCATGTTGTATATAAAACATCCTAAATCATGTTGTTTATATGTTGTATATAAAATACCCAAAATCATGTTGTTGATGGATGAGCAGTATCACAATTTACAGTAATTGTACAATGTGCCATGATGTATCTTTACATGAGACCAGTAAAAGAAGTTTTACTAAATCATTCAACATTTGTGAATACATTTATTTGTTATTATTTACAGCAGTTGACTTGCACAAATCCTTTTATATTTGACAACAATTTTGAATAAGCCACTACTAGAGTGTTTTTTTAATCACGAATGATTGTTACACCCATCATCATCATCAGATGATTCTGTTATAGTGAAAACTGTCACAGACTGTATGAACTGTCATTTACCCACTATTTCTGTTGATCTTTCAAGAAGTGATCTTCGCATCTAATTCAGTATTCTTTGTTTTATATTCGATAGGGCATCGTGTGTGAGTGTCTGAGCATGGCCTATTTTAAATGTAGTGTTTTGAGAAGCTACCTGCCCTTTGACTTTAGCTCGCACCAGCTCTATGGGATTTACACAAGAATGGTGAGACGGCAACCTCAAAAATAGGTGGCCATTCTCGTGTAATATGTCGTTGATCTGAAATTGAATTTCTGTTTATTTTAAAACACTCTCGTTGATCTTGAAACAGAACTATCTTTTGCATGTTTTAACTACCATAAAAAATGAACTATTTGAGATATTCAAGAAATCCATAGTTATTTTCATTATTTTTGATATTTTGTGAAACAGATTTTAATCGGCTTCTTTTGAGAGATAATTCAAGTTTCAGCAAAACTGCTTCCTTTTTAATAAATTTCATTTTCAGAATCATCACTTCTGCTTCCACACTATATCAGATATGAGTTTGTACCTCTGGATTTATCACTCAAAAATGACATCAACACTTTGGTGTCAGCTCATTCAGTACATATTTGGTGTGACTGAGAGAAATAATTAACTTGTCGTGCAATATACACTTCCGCACTGAAATACGCCACAAGTGTTGTTCGTGTTACTTTATATACATTATAGAACATCATAGGTCAAGTTAATGATTATTTCATCAGAAATATATAAACAAATATTTTAAATGTTTAAAAGGTGCAAGAAATATGTAATGAACACTATTTTAATCATCCTGTCGAATCCAAATTTTCTGAACATTCCATCATATAGTTAATTAGCCATATTTTTAAACACTGGACCACAAATCAATGGCAGCACCACATTATGACACAGGACTTGATGGGGTTTAAAACATACAAAAATCAAGAAAGGAAAGAAATTTTTTAAAAGTAGAAAGAAGATTATCTATTCTTTTAATAGTCATCAGGAAGTCACAAGAAAGAAAGAAAGAAAGAAAGAAAGAAAGAAAGAAAGAAAGAAAGAAAGAAAGAAAGAAAGAAAGAAAGAAAGAAAGAAAGAAGTTACAACATCAATTCACGTCACAAACTTTGACATTCTTTCAAATGAAATTGCATATGTTAAAATATTGCCAACAAATACAGCAACAACATTCATAACTGCAACAACATTCATAACTGCAACAACATTCATAACTGCAACAACATTCATAACAGCAACAACATTCATAACTGCAACAACATTCATAACTGCAACAACATTCATAACTGCAACAACACTCATAACTGCAACAACATTCATAACTGCAACAACATTCATAACAGCAACAACATTCATAACAGCAACAACATTCATAACTGCAACAACATTCATAACTGCAACAACATTCATAACTGCAACAACATTCATAACTGCAACAACATTCATAACTGCAACAACATTCATAATAGCAACAACATTCATAACTGCAACAACATTCATAACAGCAACAACATTCATAACTGCAACAACATTCATAACTGCAACAAACACTCACCCTCCTTGAAGCTCCTCTGGTATATGTGCCTGCAACATCTTCTTATATCTTTGCTTCCGTTCAGCTTCCATGTCACTGTAGGAAGATATATGACACACATTTACTGGTATACCAATGATAAGGGGTAATTTTCCATCGACAACAATGCAAACAACAAATTTTATTTCCTCAAGTTAAATACTGACTCAAAAGTTAGACCGTTGTGTTAAGGTTATAATGTTAATGTATTTAAGTACACGCTGTGAAAATACATCTGGGGTAACAGGTGTTACTGTGCTTACATTGATTACTTTAAGAAATATGAAAGAGCAAATATGAGTCGATATGCTTTATTACTTTAAAAAAAATCAATGAACAAGATGCTGGGACAGTGCACAGCTTCAGTGCATTAACTAAGGGACGAGTTCAGAAATAGGTCAGATGAATATTGATCAAGCAGCCTGTGGGATTTTGAACTTGGGATCCACTGTTGTGTGGTATATGCATCAACAGGTTTTTATGTGTTTTTGTTTTCTTTCAGATGGTGTGCTTGTGGATGAGCCAGTTGTACTGTATAGTGGCTAGCATGCTGGCTTTGAGGCAGAGTATACATGGGTTCAATCCCATCTAAAGTAAAGGTAAAGTACAAGACTTGAATCACAGTTTTAGCATGCATATGTGGTCAGCTGCCTATCCAGAAGTATTTGGAGACTTCTGGATAGTGTCACTTCAGCATCGAAACACACAATGTGAGGCAGCATTTCTCACCTTCACAGAGTACTACCCTGGTACCCATTTCTGCCAGCGGCTGGGTCAACTGCGGGAGTATTTTTTTTTCCAACTATGAGTACAACTCACACTGCTTCCACCAGGAATCGAACACGGGTTATCTAGTAGGGTGGTTTTCCTGTCTAAAGTATCCCTGACAAAATTAGGTACCCGGCTCAATGAGTTAGGGAAGGTAATAACAGGAAGGAAAAACAGTCACTACCCCCATCTTCGAATATTGTAGTCTAATACAGTCAAGTTTATGTTTCTTCAGAGCAGACTAACAAGCTTCTATTCAGAGACAATCAGGCATTAATACACAGAAAAATAGAAGACCTACAAAAATATTTAAATAGACTTACCAGCACAGACACTCAATATAACATGAAAATCAACATCAACAAAACAGATGTCGTGAAAATCACAAACTGGGAAACGGAAAATCAACATAACAATGAATGGCAGACAACTAAAACAAGTGAAGGAAAATTTTAATATATAGGAAGTCTAGTATGAACAAATGACAACCCATAAGCAGTAGAAATAGACTCAAGATACAACAAAGATTGTCAAATCATTGGACAGATATCACCACTATTCTCCATCAAGGAAATTATTCTAAAGACAAAACGGGCACTGTACAATACAATCTTCATCCCAACATTGTGCTACCAATGCCAATCCTGGACACCAGATGCAAGAACAATAAGAAAAATAACCTCTGCTGAGATTAAATATGTTAGACGAATAACAGGAAACAGTCTGAGAGACAAGATCAGAAATGAAGAACTGCGAAAAAAGCCTGAAATAATCACCTCCAAAAAATATGTAAAAAAAAAAAAACAGCAGATAAAATTGTTTGGCCTCCTGACGAGGCAGAAAGATCAAAACACAACACAATGTACGTTCAATAAATGCTCCAAGAACACCAAATCCAATGACCGACCATGAAAAAAATAGATTGATGGAATATTAGAAACATTAGGAAACATAACAGCAGCAGCGGCAAACAGAACAGCAAAAAACTGCAAATAATATCTCCCCTCGACGTTGAAAGACAAATGAGGAAGGAAAGAAGAATATTTTTCATTCTTCTTAGTATTCACTCATTAAGTGGGAGTGGGCGCGTTGTGTTACGATGAAGCCATGATATCTGCACCCTTAAACCCCACACATCCATCTTCAGCATGGGTAGATGTGATTACAATTTTGCCTGGGCAGTGGCCATAATGGCCTATTCTTTTTGATTTTTAACTGTCAAGAGCTCTTTAATGTATATGAATGCACAGAAGACCTCTTGTTTTTCACAGCTATCCTCCGAGATAGCTCAACATTAGACATCACAACTCAGAAACCAAGGGAGGGTAAAGTCGCAAAAAAACCAAAGATTCAAAGTGAAAAATTCTCACTGCCTGTGGCAGGATTCAAACCCAGGACCTTTCTGTTTAGAGGTCAACGCCTTATCTCTAGACCACCCAGTTCCCTAATACTTCACTTCCAAATGACGTGTGTTACAGGACATTATTTGTGAGGGCATTTCAATGCTCTCAGTCCACTCAAATTTGAGGTTAGAAAAGAATTGTCATAATTTTGTTTCCGTATATCCCTCTATTATACTGCTCACAAAATAATGTGGCTTAGTAAAGATAATTCAACCCATTCCCCTGAACAACTGCCGCTGGTTATGTTTATTTCTTGGACACTGTAATCATCAAAACACCACATGTAATCAAAAGTATAAAGAATGGTGATAACTGTAACACAGCTGTTTGTCACTGATACTTTAGTTCATTTACTCATCTGTGCCTTTCCAGGAAGGTATAACATACAGCCTTCTTCTATTATACATTCAATGTGATTAGATGAAGCTGAATCATTACATTTTAAAAATCTTTTGTACTTAAAAATTGAATAATGAATCCCACAAAACTCAAGATTTTCTCATCTTTGATCCTTTTTTTTTATGAAAATTAACATCTAAAATATCATTCAAACATAAATTTTGACTTTAGCTAACAATTTTACGTTTTTTGTGTGATGTCACAAATTGAAATCACTTTCATTAAAAAAAAAAACTCTAAAACTAATTTAAAAAAAAAAAACTTTAATAAGAATAAGTGTATAAGGCTCTGGACACTACTTCCATAAATGCTGCAAAATTCTCAAGATTAGAACTAAAATGTCATATTAAGAAGAAAACAAACAGCTGTGGCAAATGATTGTATTCTTCTTCTACCTTTCAGCTCCCTGTGAAGCATAGGTCTTCAACAAACACTTTCCAATCTGTTCTGTTTCTTGCTATTCTTTTAAGATCATTTCATGTCTTCCCCATCATCTTCATCTCTGCTTCTATCTGTCTTCTCCAAGAATTCCTTGATCTTCCTCTTTGTCTTTTTTCCTGGGGATTCCAAAAAAGGGCCTGTTGTGTAATACTCTCAGTTGACTTCTGCAGTGTGTGTCCTATCCAGCGCCATCGTCTTCGCTGTATCTCTTTATTCAATAATATTGACTGGTACATTTCCATAATTTTATGTTAGTGATTTTTCCCTGCCATTTCCATCCTTTTATTCTGCGTAAGCAGTGATTGTATTACAAAAGAATATTGAGAATACGATGGGTAGCTAAGAAGAGTAATGAAAACATTCTAATAGAGGCCAAAGCAAGAAGAGAGCTAATATCCATCCAATAATGGGAAGAAACAATCATCATTTTGTAACCATGTAATGAGAAGGGAACAGCTGGAATATATTGTAACAACTGGGAAAATTGAGAGATGAAAAGAGAGAGAGAGAGGAAACAAAGAGAAAAGATACCAGACAGCTTAAGAGAATGGCAGTGCAGAAGGTCAACAACAGAAATGATAAATAACTGTCGAGATTGAAAGTTGTCGAGAGATATGATCACCTACGCCAGCAGGCATGGCACTTGTTGAAGATGATGATTATGAAAGTAGATTTATTGAGCCAAAAGCACAGGCATTATTGCTTTCTGTAGATCATGATACACAGCAACTGCATCAACTGAAAGTCTTTTTAGGGGTAGATGACCAGAAGGATTAATCACAGGATAAAAACAAAAGAATAGGAAGTTACACCACTTTATAGCTGCCACCGAATGTTATGACTTGAAACTGCAAAGTTAACAACTTCATACCTATAAAATATATTATTTGTTACAGACAACTTTCTCTTATATAATTCAGTAAAGAGATTTTAGTATCTTTCTCTTACATAATTCAGTAAAGAGATTTGGACGTCTTTCTCTTACATAATTCAGTAAAGATATTTGGACATCTTTCTCTTACATAATTCAGTAAGAGATTTGGACATCTTTCTTTTACATAATTCAATAAAGAGATTTGGACATCTTTCTCTTACATAATTCAGTAAAGAGATTTGGACATCTTTCTCTTACATAATTCAGTAAAGAGATTTGGACATCTTTCTCTTACATAATTTAATAAAGAGATTTGGACATCTTTCTCTTACATAATTCAATAAAGAGATTTGGACATCTTTCTCTTACATAATTCAGTAAAGAGACTTGGGCATCTTTCTCTTACATAATTCAATAAAGAGATTTGGACATCTTTCTCTTACATAATTCAATAAAGAGATTTGGACATCTTTCTCTTACATAATTCAGTAAAGAGATTTGGACATATTTCTCTTACATAATTCAATAAAGAGATTTGGACATCTTTCTCTTACATAATTCAGTAAAGAGATTTGGACATCTTTCTCTTACATAATTCAATAAAGAGATTTGGACATCTTTCTCTTACATAATTCAGTAAAGAGATTTGGACATCTTTCTCTTACATAATTCAGTAAAGAGATTTGGATATCTTTCTCTTACATAATTCAGTAAAGAGCTTTTGGCATATTTCTCTTACATAATTCAGTAAAGAGATTTGGATATCTTTCGATAACATAATTCAGTAAAGAACTTTTGGCATCTTTCTCTTACATAATTCAGTAAAGAGATTTGGACATCTTTCTCTTACATAATTCAGTAAAGAGATTTTGACATCTTTCTCTTACATATTTCAGTAAAGAGCTTTTGGCATCTTTCTCTTACATAATTCAGTAAAGAGATTTGGACATCTTTCTCTTACATAATTCAGTAAAGAGATTTGGACATCTTTCTCTTACATAATTCAGTAAAGAGCTTTTGACATCTTTCTCTTACATAATTCAGTAAAGAGATTTGGACATCTTTCTCTTACATATTTCAGTAAAGAGCTTTTGGCATCTTTCTCTTACATAATTCAGTAAAGAGATTTGGACATCTTTCTCTTACATAATTCAGTAAAGAGATTTTGACATCTTTCTCTTACATAATTCAGTAAAGAGCTTTTGGCATCTTTCTCTTACATAATTCAGTAAAGAGATTTGGACATCTTTCTCTTACATAATTCAGCAAAGAGCTTTTGGCATCTTTCTCTTACATATTTCAGTAAAGAGCTTTTGGCATCTTTCTCTTACATAATTCAGTAAAGAGATTTGGACATCTTTCTCTTACATAATTCAGTAAAGAGATTTGGACATCTTTCTCTTACATAATTCAGTAAAGAGATTTGGACATCTTTCTCTTACATAATTCAGTAAAGAGCTTTTGGCATCTTTCTCTTACATAATTCAATAAAAAAGTCTTCATCTATTTCTCTTACACAATTATGTTAAAAAGCTTGGACTACCTTCTTTTGCATAATTCAGTAAAGAATCTTGGACACTCTCTTAAATAATTTGATACAGAGACGGCAAATTTCTACTTACACAGTAAATAGCTATTTTTTATCATGCTAGACTAAGAATTTTGTTACATACTTTCAATACTAAAACAAATACAACTATAAAATATTTAAAAAACTGTTTTATAGTAAGAAAGAACACCATAGAAGATATTCCCATTATAGGAATTGTGGTGTTCTTTCCAATGGTAAAGTCATTATAATTCCTTTCAATATTTAAAATAAATTAATATTTCTTTTAATTTGCTGCTCACTTGATTGATGACGTTATTATGTTATGACTGAGCAGTAGGCTCTAGACTTCCGGTCAATATGGTGGATAGACAGCAGGATCCATTGAGGCTCAGTCTGAAAAGTGTTCCTTGTTGCAGTTTCCTCATATTCCAAGTCCGGCTTGCTGCCGAAGCTACTGAGTTTAGTGCTCTGTGCACACAGTGAGCTGTGTTTTTCATCTGGATCGTGTCTAGATATCACGATTGCTTACAATGAATGATGATATCGTAAGGACAGTTCAGCCGCATTCACTTTCATTGCCACTTGGCTTTATGTTTTTTGGTGTGTGCTTTAACTGCTATGATGGGGACTGCAACTGCCTGTCTTTGTTTAGATCCTTCCATGAGATGGGTTTTATTTTGGACGATTTCATTGGCATGGGCTGTTGAGCAATTATGGATTTTAATTCGTATGCAGTGATACCGAGGCCTTTGACTAACCATAACCATGGCTCTAATTCTTCAAGGATGTAGAAAGCTGGAGTGGTGTTCTAGATTTCTTAGTCTCTGCTACAGAAGTTTGAGCTCATCAACCCTTGCAGGCAGTACAGTAATAGGCATTCTGTATCAACACATTCCAAAACTGGGAAATGGTAGGCGGCAATACCACCTGCCCTACTGCAACCCTATATAACTTTATGTCCATACCTACTCACTGAACCATGCGCCACAACTTCAGGGTGTAAAAACATAAAACTAAACATTAACATCAAATTGTTTATTATCTTTATGCAATCTAGAACCACAGTTTTATGTGTGTGCTATTTTCCTGGCTATGCTAGTCAACACAATATGTGGGCTAATTAGCGTAGTTATAGAGGGTTCACTTTCCAAGCCAAACACTGGGGTTTGCAGCTCGTTCATCCATGCCAGTTGACCAAGCTAGAGGGAAAAAAATGGGTACCTAGCATGTGGTTGAGGAAGGTCAGGCATCCAGGAAGAGAACACTGCGCTGCACTTCCTCAAAAGATTTGCACACAATAAATGGAGGCTCTACAGAATTCTTCCCTACAGCGGTAATTCTTTACAGCTATGAGACACATTTACCTCTAGTCAACACATTGAAAACCATGTTTGTATTCTACACTTTATAAAATCTCATGAACAAGTTAGGAATTAATACTTCTATTCCACACTTTATAAAATCTCATGAGCAAGCTAAGAATTAATACTTCTATTCTACACTTTATAAAATCTCATGAGCAAGCTAGGAATTAATACTTCTATTCCACACTTTAAAATTAACTGAACGATTTAAGAATTATACTTCTATTCTACACTTTAAAATTTAATGAACGATTTAAGAATTATACTTCTATTCTACACTTTAAAATTTAATGAACGATTTAAGAATTATACTTCTTTTCTACACTATATAAAATCTAATGAACAAGTTAAGAATTATACCTCTCATCTACACTTAAATATTCAAGTCAAGAACTATATAAATGGTATTAAACACTTTAAAAGTTGAAGCAAATTGATAACTGGTATCTACCCTGAACTTGAAGATAAAATTTAAGAAACCCTATTATACACTTTGGGAGCTGCGATAGCTCAGTGGTTAGTGAACTGGACTACAAAGGACAAGAGATAGGGTTCGATCCCAAACGACGGCTTCCGGATTCACCCAGCCTTTAATGGGTACCTGATTTTTTTCTGGGAAAGTAAAGCGGCACGGGCGTAATACCGACCACATTACCCCAAAAATCATGTGCCGAAGGTCTGTAAAATTTATGGTCACTAACACCATATTCCCTATACGCCACTTGGTGTGACGGGGGTACTTTACTTTTACTATTATACACTTTGAAAGATTCACTAACTAACTATCTATGAACTATATTTGTTTATTTATTAATAGTACAAACTTGTTAATTAATAGTCTGCAATTGTAACCACATTATTCCTAATTCATACATAATTGAAGCTTACCTCATGTTTCACTTCATGTGAAATCGGCGGGCTTGGAAAAACACCTAACTAAGTTAAATGTAACGTGAAAAAATCAATGCCAGTACTTGCGCGGCTTAGCTAAAAGCTGATTGTTGAATGATACAATAGGGTTTGAGCATGTGTTATATGTGGATTTTACGTGTCTACGTCCAACTGAATAGCACGCATTTAGTTGCATGCTGTTGTTGCATTCTATGATATTTTACCTGTTCAACTCACAAGTACAGCTGACACAAAGTTCTTTTATAGAATTCTAAAAAATTAGAAATTTATTTTACAACCCATTTCTGTCAATAGAAATAAGAAAAATAGTTAATACTAGCTCCACATAACATGCAGATGTGAGTTCTGGTTAACAATAGACAAAAACATCGTAGATGACCATAGAAATGGGGTTTTACATATAAGAATGTTGACAATACCATGAACAGTTAAAAATAAAACAAGTAAGGAAGACATTCTAAAAGGGGTCAAGCAAAATGAAGGTTTATTTCCAAAATAGGAGGAAACAATCATCATTTTTTGGTTGTGTTATACGAGATGGTAACAGTTAGTGTATATCATGACAACTAGGAAAATTTATGGAAAAAGAGATACAGGGAAACAGAGAAAAAAGATACAAAACAGCTTAACTCTTTCCATATGGAAGCTTTTTATCAATGCAATTTTTAGATAATTGAACAAGGTATTAGATTTCACCAATACCAAGATGATACAAGACATATAAAAAGAGTATGGTTTGATGATGGTTCACACTAATCAAATTGAGAGAGACGCACTATGAGATGCAGCCAAAATCAGCATGGTGCACAATGCATTGAAACAAACGGAAAGAGTTAGGAGAGCGATGTGGTACGATGTCAACAACAGAATTTATAAACAGCGACGGAGATAAAAAGTTGTGGAAGAGACATGATCATCTATGCCAGCAGACACAGTACTTGATGATGATGCTCTTCTTTGATGTCAGAAGCTGGAGGCAAAGATGCTCACCAGCAACTGAGCTGGGAGAGGACAGAGACCCAGAGCTGATTGCTTGTCAGGATAGGTAAACAAATTGCTTGTCAGGAAAGGTAAACAAATTGCTTGTCAGGATAGGTAAACAAATTGCTTGTCAGGATCAGGATAGGTAAACAACAGAGCTGATTGCTTATCAGGATAGGTAAACAAATTGCTTATCAGGATAGGTAAACAACAGAGCTGATTGTTTGTCAGGATAGGTAAACAAATTGCTTGTCAGGATAGGTAAAGAACAGAGCTGATTTCTTGTCATTATAGGTAAACAAATTGCTTGTCAGGATAGGTAAACAAATTACTTGTCAGGACGCCTGCACTAAATAAATCTTGCATTTAATAAAAAGTGCCAGCTTTTGATACAACCCTTTCTTCCCCAACTGAAGGGAAATAACTCCAACAACATAAATTTAAACAGAAATTTTTAAATTATGATTGAACATAAAAATATAATAATTATTTGAAATTTAAATGAGAGTTGCAAGCATCAATTTAATACAGATCAATGCTTATTGTTATAAATGAAGTTCATTCACAATTAGACTATAAACTCAGTCAAACTGAAAATGAAAATTAGTGAGAAAAGAATTGCATGGATTCACATGAAATTATTAATCCAAATGCTGATGATATTTGGTAAAATAATCTTAGTTTCCAAGATGGATTTGAAAAATATAACTACCATACACAGTGGTATGGGTCCGCATTGCAAAAAAGTTTATCTCAGCAGCAAAAAAACTGGAATCTTTAGCATGGGTCTACCTTACCAACCCGAACATGCTGCTGAGTTATATATTAATTAGTTTGATCCGCAGCAAAGTGATTCCTCTAAAGTCAAATTAAAATAATTATATGGGTTTGCATCTTCATCAAGTCCTGACAGAAAGAGAATGTCCTCAGCTTTAACAGGAGAAAATATATTGCTCCAGCCATTGACCTCAACATAGTCTAACCTTCCACCATTTTCATTATCACTGTTATCAGAATTCTATCTATCTATCTATAGTCCTTTCGAGCCGAAGATGGCACTTAGGGCAGAACTACAATCTTA
The DNA here is from genome assembly GCA_032433765.1 of Megaustenia siamemsis. Classification (NCBI taxonomy): domain Eukaryota; kingdom Metazoa; phylum Mollusca; class Gastropoda; order Stylommatophora; family Ariophantidae; genus Megaustenia; species Megaustenia siamemsis. Next base: position 17,208,342 of record JAVIAB010000117.1, read on the forward strand.
AAAACAGAAACCTTGCGAGCCAAAGTAGCACATATTGCAGAATTACAACTAAATTATCAGAATTACGACTAAAAACAACACCTATTTCTACATTTTATACAGCATGAGTGAGGAAATCCTCAAATTCATATAGCATCGGGGGACTGGTTAGGCAAGCGGCAAGAAGCTAGTCTTGAGATAGAGAGGTTGCGAGTTCAAATCACGGCTGCACCAGTTGGGATTTTTATAGATAATTTATCTCTGCGACAACTACCCCTGGCTTCAGCAGCGAGGCCAGGGCTTGAAATGTCAATTACTCATCGACGGAAAAAATATGGGGACCTACAAAGCCAGAGTTATCGGCCTGCATTGAGGAATCCATGTGCAACGGCTGCCAGGGAAAAATGGATTAACACACAAAATTCAGTTCCTAACTTCCCCAGAGGTGAAAGCGGAAAAAAAAAATCTTGGTGGACTGGATAGTCCACAAGACATCGGCCTCTGGACAGGAAAGTCCTGGATTCTATCCCTACCACAGGTGATGGACAATGTTTTTAAAAATTGAATCCATAGTTTCCTTGTGGCTTTACCTTAGAGTGGTCTCTAAGGTCTCAAGAGACCTGATATGTAACCTTCTAAAAAAAATGGTGAAATTCATGAGTTCCCATTTGCACTCATGCATGTTAAATAACCCTTGCCAATTTAAAGTCTATAAAAGTAGGCCTAAAATAGCTGCTGTCCAAGTTATAACCTTTAATCAAATCTACCCATGCCGAAGATGAATGTGTCAGGCATAATGGTGCAGATATTATGGCTTTGCCATAAACTATGACTAAACACATCCACGCCACTAAACTGGTAAATGCTAAGAAGAAATGCCAAATTATCATCCAGGAGCCTGGAGGAGAAACCCAAAAGCAAGAAATAGATTGTTATGTTAAAACTAAAACAAATTTTTTCTAATCACAGCTTCAAAATTACACCAGGTCCAGACATAAGGTTTCCTGGAAAAACAAGTTAGTTTACTATACTTTTCCTATGAAGAGTTCAAATCCACAAAATAAATTAATAACTCAAACAAAAAGTGACTACAGCAAAAGAAGTTAGGACATTTCATGGTACTTTAGTAGGGATACCTTCACTAACTAAAACTGTCAGCTCATGATACCTTCATTAACTAAAACTGTCAGCTCATGATACCTTCATTAACTAAAACTGTCAGCTCATGATACTTACACTAAATACTAAAACTGTCAGCTCTTGATACTTACACTAAATACTAAAACTGTCAGCTCTTGATACTTACACTAAATACTAAAACTGTCAGCTCATGATACTTACACTAAATACTAAAACTGTCAGCTCATGATACTTACACTAAATACTAAAACTGTCAGCTCTTGATACTTACACTAAATACTAAAACTGTCAGCTCATGATACCTTCACTAAATATTAAAACTGTCAGCTCATGATACCTTCACTAAATATTAAAACTGTCAGCTCTTGATACTTACACTAAATACTAAAACTGTCAGCTCATGATACTTACACTAAATACTAAAACTGTCAGCTCTCGATACTTTTACTAAATACTAAAACTGTCAGCTCATGATACCTTCACTAAATACTAAAACTGTCAGCTCATGATACTTACACTAAATACTAAAATTGTCAGCTCATGATACCTTCACTAAATACTAAAACTGTCAGCTCATGATACCTTCACTAACTCAAACTGTCAGCTCATGATTCCTACACTAAATACTAAAACTGTCAGCTCATGATACCTTCACTAAATACTAAAACTGTCAGCTCATGATACCTTCACTAAATACTAAAACTGTCAGCTCATGATACCTTCACTAACTAAAACTGTCAGCTCATGATTCCTATACTAAATACTAAAACTGTCAGCTTATGATCATCATCATCAAGTACCGGGCCTACTGGCATAGGTGATCATGTCTCTCCACAACTTTCGATCTCAGCAGCTACTTATCATATCTGTTGTTGACCTTCTGCCAAGCCACTCTCTTAAGCTGTCTGTTATTTTTTTTCTTTGCTTCCCTCTATTTCTTCGTCCCTCAATTTTTCCAGTTGTTACAATATATTCCAGTTGTTCTCTTCTCATTACATGGCCAACAAATGATGATTGTCTCTTCCTAATATTGGAAATTAGCTCTCTTTTTGCTTTGACCTCTCTCAGAACATCTTCATTACTCTTCTTAGCTGTCCATGGTACTTTCAACATTCTATCAAAACTGTTAGCTTATGATACCTTCTATCTATCTATTGACCTTTCGAGCCGTAACCGGCCCATAGGGCGTAGACCAAGATACACCTTCTCCTATATGAATTTTTGTTCTAGCAGTTTTCTTTTAAAGATATTTTATTAAATCTCGCCATCTGTCTCTGTTCTGTGCAAGCAGTTCTATCTCATTGAGGGAGCCGATTCCTGCTGCTCTTGCCTCTCTCATCAATGTTCTTCTCAGTGTCTCCCTGGGTCTTCCTCTTTTTCTTTTACCTGTTGTTTCCCATATGAGGGCTTGCTTTGCTATTCGATTATTATCTCTTCTCATCACATGTCCAACGTATGACCATCGTCTTTTCTTTATTACTAAAGATATTAGTGGTTGATTGGCGATTTCTCTAATTTCCTCGTTTGTTTTGAATTCGTTCCATTCTATACCAAGTATTTTCCTTAGACATTTATTTTCGAATGCGTTCAACTTTGTTTCTATATCTCTTGTTGTTTTCCAGCTTTCACACGCATACGTAAGGGTTGATAGTACATTTGATTTGAATAGCCTAAGTTTTGTGTTTGTGCTAATGAGTTTTGATTTCCACAACTTTTCAAGGCTTCTGAAAGACATTGCTGCTTTAGCCAGTCTGATTCTAATTTCTTTGCTCGTATCCCCTTCTCGATCAATGTGACTTCCAAGATAGATAAAGTGATCGATCTCTTCTACTGGTTTGTTTTCCATGCATATTTTGTCACTTGTTGGAATTAAACTTTTCATGACTTTAGTCTTTTCATGATTGACCTCAAGCCCAATTTTGCTGGCTATTGATGATAGTTCATTTGTGTTTTCCTGCATCGTTTTTATCTGACTGCTGATGAGAACTATGTCATCAGCAAAGTCGAGGTCCTCCAAATGGTCTCCTTGTATCCATTCGATGCCTTTATTACCAGTGCAGCATTTCTTCATTATGAAGTCCATAACAATTCCAAATAACAAGGGCGATAAAATACATCCTTGTTTAACCCCAGTTTCTATTGGGAAACATTCGCTCAGTCCTTCCTCTGTTCGAACTGCACATGTGTAACCATCATACATGTCTTTGATAATATTTATGATTTTTGATGGTAAACCATATTGCTTCAGAATTTTCCACAAAGAATCTCTATGAATACTATCAAATGCTTTTTTGAAGTCGATGAAGTTAAGCACAAAAGGTTTTTGCTTTTCAATGTGTTCCTCCAATATAAGTCGTAGAGTGAAAATGTGGTCAAGACAGCTTCTCCCTTTTCTAAACCCAGCCTGTTCTTCACGCATTACTGTATCTATTGAATCCTTTATTCTATTTAGGATGATTTTACAGAATAACTTTGAGGCAACTGACAAAAGTGTCACGCCTCTCCAGTTGTTACAATCTCTAAGATTGCCCTTTTTTAGGATCTTAACAATGATTCCTTTTTTCCATTTATGAGGCGTCTTCTCTGTTTTCCAAATGATGTTGAACATTTTTTGGAGATGTATTAAATTATGGCTATCAATTGCCTTGAGGATCTCAGCTGTTAACTTATCCTCTCCAGCAGCCTTGTTATTGGTCATTAGCTTTAAGGTGGTTTCTATTTCACTCAAGGTGAAGTCATCTAAATTTACATCTAATTCTGCTGCTGGTGTTTCAGCTTCAAAATCTATTAAACTGTGAGGTAGTGGACGGTTAAGAATTTCTTTGAAGTGTTCCGCCCAACGGGCTTTTATGTCTGCGCTTGTTGTTAGCATTAATCCAGATTTGTCTAGAATTGGTGTTCCACTGGATGTATAGGTGTTTGTCAGCATCTTTTGTACAGTATAGAGAGTTCTGCTGTCTCCTGTAATTGCAGCTGTCTCTGCTTTCTCTGCCAAGTTGTCTATATAAGCTCTTGTATCTCTTCTTGCCGAACTTTTCACTTTGTTGTCTAATTCTTTGTATGTTGCTTTTGCCAGAACCTTTCCAAGATCTGTCTTTACATTAGTCACGGCTCTCTTTGCTTCTCTTCTTTCTTTGATGTATTTCCATGTGGTGTCTGAGATCCAAGCTCGTTTTTCCATTTTCTTCAGTCCGGCACTTGCTTCTGCTGCTGTCATTAGTATTTTGCTCTGTGAGTCCCACATTTCATTGATATCTAAGTCTATTTCACCGAGTGCTGAATAACAATTACTTAGCTCTATGTTAAACTTTTCCTTTATGGCTTCATCTTTCAGTTTATGACTATCAATTTTATGTGTAATTGACCTCTTCTGTTGGTTACTAAATCTGTAATTGACCTCTTCTGTTGGTTGCTCCCATTTCCGGTTGTTTCCAAAATGGAGGAATTATTTTTCTCCGGCTTGGTATTGAACCGTTGATCAGAGGTTTAACAAGCCGCTATCGTAAAAACGATGTTGTTAATGAAACGTAGACCTGATACAGAATGTGTAAATTAGCAGTAGATAATAGTGATAGTTTTTTCGGCCCCAAAACAACAACAAAAATAGGATTCTGGAATGTGCGAACAATGGCCGCTCCGACGAAACATGCACAGGTCGCGAGCGAGATGGACAGATACGATCTAGATATTTTAGGATTAAGCGAAATGCGCTGGCTTGGAACAGGTAGGAGATCTATTGATAATAAAATAGTAGTTTTTTCTGGAAGGGAAGATGGAAAACACTGTGAAGGAGTAGGCATAATGATGACAGACAAAGCTGCAAGAAGTTTATTAGAATGGGAACAGCCGTCTGATACGAACACGATACAAAACAAAACATGGAAGACTTTCAATTATTCAATGTTATGCGCCTACTAACGAAGCTGATGATGAAGTTAAGGACGATTTTTATAACCAACTGCAACAACTTATGATACCTTCACTAAATACTAAAACTGTCAGCTCATTACCCCACACAGACATCTAGAGTAGCTAGATGCTGTATTGACAAGCACAGGTTCAAATTCTGGTCTGACTACCTAATATTTTCTATTATTCTTTGCAAATTTTTTTATTCTTTGCAAATTTTTGCAATCTTGTGTAATTTAAGTTAGACCGAGGACAAAATGCAAATAGTGAAATCAGATAATAGTTTGGGACATGCTTGTAGTACTGATCATGCTTAGTGAGTTATTGAGTTATTTGCGGGTCATCATCATTGCACTCCGAACATGTTATAGGTGCTCAGATCCCCTCCTCAGCAATTCCCACAGTGTCCAGCGACTGATGACTCCAGTTCTATGTTGATTGATAAGTCTTCTTATACGGCCACTAAGTTTCTCATTTCTGACTGTGCCCATCTTAACTCCCATTTCCATCATCTGAAGAAGTGACGTGGATCTGTGTTTGTCGAAGTCCTGTGCTCTTCCCACATCTCGGAGGGCATTGATGATGTCTGCCCAATCCATTGGTTGCCCGCCCTCAGCGACAGCACAGCTAGCCAACCTGTCCGCTCTTTCATTTCCAGTACTCCCGCATGTCCAGGGACATAGACAAAGGCAACCTTACGTATTTTGGATTTCTGCAACGACTCTACCCAGTGCATGTGTACAGAGCCCGTCTCCACTTTTTTTATCATGCTCATAGAATCACTCAGTATACATGCGTAGGTGTAGTCTTGTGACTCTAACCATTTGAATGCCTTGGTCACTCGATCATGCTTGAAGGCTTCTAGGCCACTTGTTGCTTTATAAATGAATAGCCAAGGAAAAGCAGAAAAAAAAAAAGAAAGTCAGAGATATACTAGAAACAAAGAATCTCATTTATAAGAAGAAAAGCTTATCCTACCTGCTTATCTTGTCCAAGATGGCATTTGTCTTTTCAACACTCTTCTCTAGTTCTGCGTGCATGGGTTCTAGCAGTTTCTGAAAGAAAGATTCATGTCATAAAACAAACATCTAAAGTTTTTATTTCTAAAACAATTTCTAACAGAATTTCCTGTCTTTAGAAATGCTTAGATTGATCCAATGTGTGCTATTTTGTTCACAAAATCGTTGAAATTTGTGTTGTTTTGAAAAAGTCTTCAATCAGCTGACTCGTGTTTAGAAGTGAACAATGGCTAGCAGGAGTAAAGTATCTATCGCTCCAAAACGTGAATTATTATTAACAGCAGAAAAAGCTAGAGAATTATGTTCTGAGAACTTTGAATGTGATAGTGATCTTAGTGACTGTAGAATGTACTCTTGGATTAAAATGGACACCCACTTTGGGTAGGTGAGTACATACCATTTTTTATTTAAAAAAAAAAAAAAAAAATTTTGAATCTTAATTTCTTACATTCTTATCCTTCAATTTTTTTGTCAACATGTTGCTGATTAAGAATCTGTGCCCCTTTCCCTTTAAATTGATGATTATACATATATCTATGACTTGTTATAGTGAAAATATGAAAGATTTAGTGCAAGAAGTATTTTTCAGGAAGAACAAATTACGGCCAAACACTTTTGGCAGGGTCAAAAAACATGGACAGGAAGAGTTAAGCTGTCAGGCATCTTTTTCTCTTTACTTCCTTCTATCTCTTCATCCCTCAACTTTCCCAGTTGTCACAATATATTCTTCTCATTACATGGCCAAAAAAAAGATGATTGTTTCTTCCTAATATTGGAAATTAGCTCTCTCTTTGCTTTGGCCTCTTTCAGAACATTTTCATTAATCTTCTTAGCTGACCATGGTATTCTCAACATTCTTCTGTAAAACTACATTTTACAGCCTCCAGTGATTTTCTTGTCTGTCGTCCTATTGTCAATGATTCACATCCATATGTTAGTACTGTCTCTACATATTATATCATCATCATCATCAAGTACCGGGCCTACTGGCTTTGGTGATCATGTCTCTCCACAACTTTCTATTTCTGCAGCTATTTATCATTTCTGTTGTTGACCTTCTGCCAAGCCATTCTCTTAAGCTGTCTGTTATTTTTTCACTTTGCTTCCCTCTATCTCTTCGTCCCTCAATTTTTCCAGTTGTTACAATATATTCCAGTTGTTCTCTTCTCATTACATGGCCAAAAAATGATTATTGTTTCTTCCTAATATTGGAAATTAGCTCTCTTTTTGCTTTGACCTCTCTCAGAACATCTTCATTACTCTTCTTAGCTGTCCATGGTACTCTCAACATTCTTCTGTAAAACAACATTTCTACAGACTTAGTGATTTTCTTGTCTGTTGTACTATTGTCCATGATTCGCATCCATATGTTAAGATTGGCTCTACATAACATTTAAGAACTCTTTTTCTTGTTTCTATTGTCAAAAATGGATTGCATAGTATCTTCCTCATTTTTTGGAAAGCTGCTTTTGCCTGAGCCATTCTGCATCTCACCTCTTTTGTACATCTTCCGTCTGAGATTAACAAAGTTCCCAAATATTTAAATTCATTTACCTGTTATAATATTAATATATATCATAATGACTGCATTCATTACACAATTTTCACTTCAGTAAATTAATTTTAATGGAAAGATGGACAGAATATATCAGTAGACTCTATGAAAGACCAGAGCTAATCAATTCAAACAAAGACACAGGACCACCAATAATGCAGAGTGAAGTGGAGAAGGAAATTCAACACATGAAAAGAGGCAAAGCTCCAGGTCCTTACAATATAACAACCGAAGAGATAGATGCATTAGGTACTTAGAGTATTTAGTACTTTGAGTACAAGTCATAACAAAACTACTCAATGACATATATGACTGTGGACACGTACCCGAAGATCTACTAAAATGTATCTTTGTAGCCATACTGAAGATGTCAGGTGCCAATGATTGTAAAGACCATAGCACTATTAGTCTCATGAGCCTTATGACCAAAATATTACTAATAATCATCATGAGATGTGTAAGGAACAAAATAAAACCAGAAATAAGTGAACAATGTTCACAGAAACAATGTGGATTTGTGGAAGGAAAGGGCACTAAAATTTGACAAAGTAAAGCATGTGGAAATAATCAATATGCTGGAGAAATTAAACATTGATGGCAAGGATCTGCGAATCATAAAAACATGAACTGGCAACAAACAGCAGCTATACGAATTAGCAACCAAACAGGACAATTCCAATATATAAAACAAGGACTCAGACAGGGCTGTGTTATGTCGCCGGATTTGTTTTACCTTACATGGCGAAAATATTATGATATCAATAGTAGATATAAAAGTAACTGGAGTCAAAGGTCACAACATAAACAATTTGCGATTATTATGATCACACAGTCTTAATAGCAGAGACAGAGAATGAACTACAAGAAAATGATAGACATAATAGTAAAAGAAAGCAACAAGAAAGGTCTCAATCTGAATAGTAAGAAAACAGAAGTAATGGTCATATCGAAAAAAACAATCATCACCACCATATAGCAAAAAAATAAACAGGGCAAATCTGAAACAAGTGCAATGTGTTAAATACTTGGGCACAATAATAACATCAGATGGAAGATGCACCACAGAGATAAAAATCAGAATAGATCAGGCCAAAATAGTATTTTAAAAAATGAAAAAAGTTTTATGCAAAAAGTCTCTGCTATGTCAATAGAAGTGAAAAAGAGACTTCAGCTGTGATATGTAGAACCAGTTCTGAGCTATGGAAGGGAATCATAGCCATGAGACAAACAAATGAAAAGACGATTAGAGTAATTAGAGGCCACAGAGATGGGATTTCTCAAATGAATTTGAGAGTTCCCTGGATCTTGGCAGTTAAAAAGATCAATTAGGAAATTCTCAGAGGCCAACACAAAGAGGGAGCTCCTATGAAACATCAGAAAGAGACAATCAACATTTTTCGGGCACATCATGGGAAGTGGAAAATTGAAATACTTTAACTTGGTACCTGGTTACAACTGGCAAAATAAAAGGAAAGAGAGATCGCGGACGACAAAGAGAGAAAATACATACTAGATAAGATAGCTTGGTGTCACGGCATGGTAAACAGTCAACAACCAACAGAACTGATACTACAACGATGCACTGTGACTGTAGCCTACGCAATCACAATCTTCTACTACCCAGTGTAGGTAGAAGATTCACTAGATTCAATCTAAGATTGTGATTGTGGAACATGATCCGGATCGCCTACGCCAAACGGTATGGTATGGCACATGATGATGAAGAATTAGTATTAGTCGGATTAGTAGGAAGTAGGACATTAGACAAGAAAACAGAACAGAGAATTGAAGCCTTTCAAATGTGGATATATATATAGAAGAATAGGTAGAGTTGAATGGAAGGAAAAGAAAACAAACGATGAAGTCTTAAAACAACTAAAAATGAATAGAGAACTACTAAACGCAATTCAAACAAGACAAATCGATTTTTGGGCCATGTTAAAAGACACAACAGCCTACTCCTACTGAAAGTAATCCTGGAGGGGAAAATACAAGGTAAAAGATGCAGAGGCAGACCAAGATTAACATGGACGAGTAACATCAAAAGATGGACAAATCAACCGATGACAACCTGCACCATCAAAGCAAGAGATAGAGCAGAATGGCGCTCTATGGTAGCCAACCTTCGTTGCGGAGACGGCACTCGATGATGATGCTGATGATGAGTAGGAAGTAACTAGGTCCGGTTAAGAAGTTTAGTTAGTAAGATTCACCACTAAACAGTTACAAGTTACAAATATATATTCGGTGAGAAATCAAAATAATAATTAAATTTTTGTGTGTGTTTAGTTTAAATAAATTAATTTAATTGTTACAGTACCGGCATGTTTTTGCAGTACTAATTAGTACAGTGTATATACATACTTGGAAAATGGTACCTTCGAATGGAGAATTATATTCTCCCCAAACGCTCTTTAGCTTAGTCTGTTTTTCTTCCACTGTTCCTTCAGCAGCAAGTCCTGCCTGAAGTTGAACGTTCGTATTTTCTGTTCCGCTAAAGGTTGCCATCTTGGTCGTTTACACGTTGGCAAACAATACAAAAATAGGATCTAGTGCCGCAAACAATGCATCAATATTTCATAACACATGTTATTAAAATATCTTAGCTCTACACTGTATTATATATTTTTACTTCTAATAACTACATTTTATAAATTTTATAGGTCGCGGTGCTTTATACCACGACTAATTTCATTATAATATTTTACGACAATATCTTTGCTCTTCTCTTTCCCCCCAAACCTCTCTTCTCGATCTTCTCATTTAGTAGTAGCCTTTATCAATCATAGTTAACCATGTATTTTCAGCTCCTCTATGATTTTTTTTTCTTTTTGCTGTCAATGCTCTATTTCTATAGTCTGCTTCTTGCTTATCATCACCATCGAGTGCCGTCTCCGCAACGAAGGTTGGCTACCATGGAGCGCCATTCGGCTCTGTCTCTTGCTTTGATGGTCCAGGTTGTCATAGGCTGATTTGTCCATCTTTTGATGTTACTCGTCCATGTTAATCTTGGTCTGCCTCTGCCTCTTTTACCTTGTATTTTCCCCTCCATGATTACTTTCAGTAGACTATTGTGTCTTTTAACATGTCCCAAAATCTCATTTGTCTTGTTTGAATTGTGCTTAGTAGTTCTCTTTTCATTTTTAGTTGTTTTAAGACTTCATCGTTTGTTTTCTTTTCCTTCCATCCAATTCTACCTATTCTTCTATATATCCACATTTCAAAGGCTTCAATTCTCTGTTCTGTTTTCTTGTCTAATGTCCAAGTTTCTGCACCATACAGGAATATTGAGAAGATGTAACATTTTGCTATTCTTGGTTTTATTCCTGGTGTTATTTGTTTTGATGTTAGTATGTTCTTCATGACATTATAATTACTTTTAGCCATTCCTATTCTTTTGTTTATTTCAGTTGTACATTTTCCATCACTGGAGAGTTAAGAATTGTAGTGCTGTTCCCTACCAGACATGTTCATAAGCGGCGACTAAGGAGTCAACTGGCTAAGACTGGTAAGAGGGGACTTGGCTATCCTGTATTGTAAAAAAGATAAGCTGTAAAAACTTCATAAAGGTTGAATTTGATACATTAATAAATAAAGTAAGGGGAAGTAATCGAAGTGTATTTGATTGGGAGTAGCAAACACAAATTGACTTAAAGCCTATGTCACGTTAAAACTTCCCTAATTTATTGTTTCAGTTTGTGTCTTTGGAGCATTTGACTGACCGCAGCAGGAAATGACAGCTTCTGTTACCATTTTCATACTAGCGGTTGTTTTTCAGAAGACAAAAGACGCAAGATAACAGAGACAAGACCAGGTACCGCAAATACACCTTGTTCGTTCTGTGGATGGATCTATCTGTCCAGGATTGACAAATTCAACCACGAGAGAAGATGTCCAGTAAAGCAGCACCCAGTATGAGACACTAATGTTTTACCAAACTGCTGACTTATCATCATTGCTTGCTACCAACCGTCTGTCAAGAGGCTAAAGGTCATATATACTAGCGGTTGTTGCAGTAGTAAGCTCCATTCTGCTCTACACTGAGTCTGGCAAGCTGATCAGAAAACTCAGCTCACTCTGATCTCTTTCACTTGGAGAGGAGATAGGTGCCGCCAAGCGTATACGTCGTAGAAACACATGGTTATGATTAGATAATGACTGAACCATATATGGAAAAGCAAACACATCTCCATAGCAACGAAGATCAGACTATTACGAACAGTAGTTACACATATTTATGTACTTACTTAACTTATAAAAGCGCGAAGGAGGTAGATTGGAGGCAATCCAAAGAGAGATCATATAGACCATCAACTCTTTCAGTAGGGAAGGATGTTATCAACGTAGCGGGAGAGATCTCAGAGACACAATTTTTCATCGTTTTAAATATCGATGTATATGTTTATATTTATCTAATAAAAAAGATAAGATATATGCATTTTTGGAAAGTTGAAGAAGGAATTTGGTTTCACCAATATCAAGATGATACAATACATGTAAAAAAGAATATGGTTTGATGGCGGTTTACACTAATCAAATTGAGAGTGACGCTCTCTGTGGCTAAACGTACTTGACCGATATCGACATGACGTACAGTGCGTCGAAACGTAAAGAAAGATTTAATGGATGCTGCGCAAATAAAGAGATAGGATTGGCAGGACAAAATCACTAACATATAATTATAGACAAGTAAAAGTCAAATACCAGTGGATAAATAGACACAACGAAGACGATGGCGCTGGATAGGATTGGCAGGCAAAATTACTAACATATACTTATAGAAAAGTAAAAGTCAAATACCAGTGGATAAATAGACACAACGAAGATGATGGTGCTGGATAGGACATACACTGCGGAAGTCAAATGAGAGTATTACACCACAGGTCCTTTTTTGAATCGCCAAGGAAAAAAGACAAAGAGGACAACCAAAATATTCTTGGAGAAGACAGACGGAAGCAGAGATGAAGATGATGAGAAAGACATGGGATGATCTTAAAAGAATTGCGAGAAACAGAACGGATTGGAAAGTGTTTGTTGAATACCTAGGCGCCAAGGGAAGTTGAAAAGAAGAAGAAAGAGATAACAACAGTCACAAACAAAGCATTCATAAAAGTCCTAATGGTTTAAACATTTTAATGTTACTTCTAAATAAAGTTGAGTTTTGTAAAAAAAAAAAAAAAAAAAAAAAAAAAATTTCAAAATAATACATATATATTTACCTTATATATGGGAGCCGCAATAGATCAGGCGTTAGTGAACTGGACTACAAAGGACAAGAGTGTCCTGATCGACGGCTTCCGGGTTCTATCTGTCTGTTTGTCTGTCTGTCTGTCTGTCTGTCTGTCTGTCTGTCTATCTATTGTCCTTTCGAGCCGAAGACGGCATATAGGGCAGAACCACAATCTCAAAAACAGAAACCTTGCATGCCAAAATGGCACATATTGCAGAGATCACTGCCTCTAAAATCTATGGCTCTGTTTCCATAGAAATAATTTTAACAATGACAGCTTGTCAAGCCATCGATCAACCTCCTTAGTCGCCTCTTACGACATGCTTGGAAGGTCACAGTGTTACTATTCTTTACTCATAATGAGACCCCGGTAACACACAGGAAGTTCCGGGTTCACCCAGCCTTAAATGGATACCTGATTTTTTTTTTTTAATGGGAAAGTAAAGCGGCAGGGGCGTAATACCGATCCCATTACCCCAAAAATCATGTGCTGAAGAAATGTAAAAATTATGGTCACTAACACCATATTTCCTATACGCCACTTGGCGTGACGAGGCTCTTGACTTTTTACTTATATATATATATATATATAATCTAAAAATTCAAATTGCAATGTATAGCTCAGTCAGCAATTTTTCCCCTTAAGAATAAATTAATAAAGTTTATTTAAGAGCAAAATAAATTATCATACGTTATACTGTATTATACACAGAACACACACACACACACATATATATAAGATAAGTAAAAAGTCAAGAGCCCCGTCACGCCAAGTGGCGTATAGGGAATATGGTGTTAGTGACCATAATTTTTACATTTCTTCGGCACATGATTTTTGAGGTAATGTGGTCGGTATTATGTCCGTGCCGCTTTACTTTCCCAGAAAAAAATCCGGTACTCATTAAAGGCTGGGTGAACCCGGAAGCCGCCGGTTTGGATTGAACCCTACCTCTTGTCCTTTGTAGTTCAGTTCACTAACCACTGAGCTAATTTTTAGATATATAACGTAGTTTGCCAGTTTGGCTGATGTGATAGGAGCAATGAACAACGCTGACATTATTAATGCCCTCAAGGAATCTGCTCAAAAGACAGACACAAACAAATACTGAATCTGCAGATATGTGCAGCATTTCAAGGTGCGGAATGCCAAACGGGAACAGTTCACAAGAAACCAAAGGCAATTTGTAAACCAACACAAGACCAGTGTCATTGCATTAGTGGTGGGAAATACTTAGAAGCAGATCTAAGCACTTATGACCCTGATGTTCGATGTGCTGTGTTAATGACTCGTCCACTTATATAGACATAAAGACATATAAAGATATGTTCTATCTATTTTTAATGTTATTATGATGACTCGTCCACTTATCTAGACGTAAAGACATATACAGATATTTTCAATCTATTTTTAATGTTATTTATCACATTTCTAGGATCTGCCGTGGGTGAGGGGGATATAAGATAAATACCAGTATAAGTCGCATGTCCAGTGCAGTCGCCACAAGGTGTTCTGGTCAGAGTTTTTTTTTTTTTAATGTTTATTTCACCCTCGAGATGAAAATAAAAACGTACATGAAGATAAGACTGACCCCGTGGGCAATGCTTACAAGTAAGATAGCGATCTGAAGCCATTTTGTAAGATCATGACTTACATGATGCTTTCAGATGTTTAAAAATAGTCAAAAGAAGCATAAAAAGGTATGTCTATCTTAAAAAAGGTATGTCTATCTTAAAAAGTATGCCATTCTTAAAAAGGTATGCCTATCTTAAAAAGATATGCCTATATTAAAAATTATGCCTATCTTAAAAAAGGTATGCCTATCTTTAAAAGGTATGCTTATCTTAAAAAGGTATGCCTATCTTAAAAAGTATGCCTTTCTTAAAAAGGTATGCCTATCTTAAAAAGATGTGCTTATCTTAAAAAGTATGCATATCTTAAAAAGGGTATAGCTATCTTAAAAAGTAAGCCTTTCTTAAATAGGTATGCCTATCTTAAATAGATATGCCTATCTTAAAAAGTATGCCTATCTTAAAAAGGTGTACCTATCTTAAAAAAGGTATACCTATCTTCAAAAATATACCTTTCTTTAAAAAGTATCATCATCATCATGTACCATACTGGTTGGCGTAGGCGATCATGTCCTTCCACAATCTTCTATCTACAGTGCATCGTATCAGTTCTGTTGTTGACTGCTTTCCATGCCATGACACCAAGCTATCCAGTATTTTCTCTCTTTGTCGTCCGCGATCTCTCTTTCTTTTTATTTTGCCAGTTGTAGTATTCCAACTTTCCAACTTTCCAAGTTTTCCAACTTTCCTCTTCTCATGATGTGCCCGAAAAATGTTGATTGTTTCTTTGTGATGTTTTTTAGGAGCTGCCTTTTTGTGTTGGCCTCTTTGAGAACTTCCTCATTGGTCTTTTTAGCTGTCCAGGGAACTTTCAACATTCTTCTTAGAAATCCCATCTCTGTGGCCTCTAATCGTCTTTTCATTTGCATAAAAAGGTATGCCTTTCTTTAAAAGATTTGACTATCTTAAAAATATGCCTATCTTAAAAAGGTATGCCTATCTTAAAAAGGTGTGCCTATATTAAAAAGGTATAAGTAAAGTAAAGTACCCCCGTCACGCCAAGTGGCGTATAGGGAAATATGGTGTTAGTGACCCTATATTTTACAAACCTTCAGCACATGATTTTTGGGGTAATGTGGTCAGTATTACGCCCGTGCTGCTCTACTTTCCCAGAAAAAAAATCCGGTACCCATTTAAGGCTGGGTGAACCCGGAAGCCGTCGGTTGGGATCGAACCCTACCCCTTGTCCGTGGTAGTCCAGTTCACTAACCACTGAGCTATCGCGGCTCCCTTAAAAAGGTATGCCTATCTTAAATTCTTTGACGACAAATTAACATTGGTTAGTGAATCAACCAAAGACAACTCATATTATTGGGCATATCAAGCGCGGTAATAACCTTCAAAGTACAACAGAGGGCATAGTTTCTTGAAGTCAGTAAAGGGGTCGACCAAAAAGAACAAAATATAAATGACCGATTTCACTTTACATTAGCAGAGGATGAGAATATCCTGACTTGCCGTCAACAGACCAAGGTACTCATAACACAGACTGTGTTGTTTCCCTTATGTTATTGTTTCTTTTTATGCTTTTCTCGTCCTTTAAAACAGTTTAAAATAAATAAATATTTGTTTCCATCCTTTGTGTTAGATATTATTCCCACTTTTTATTGATTAATTGATTAACTATCAGCAAAACCGACGTTATTGAAATTTGACTGCTGTTTATTGATTTTTTTCCGGAATTCTGAGAAGGATTGGAGGAGAGGATAGACAGGTCGAGGTCACTACCACTCCCGTGTTACCTTTATGTTCTAATATGTTGCCATTATTTATGTATTGACAAACTGTATTCCAAGTAGGACAGCTGATGGATGCAATTTAGCTTAATCGATAGACCATCACATCTGACCACTCCAGTTTCCTCACCATCCCCAACACAATGTAGCTGCTGGCGGTCCCAACGCCTGGGTTGGAAACGATCTGTTCAAATAGCGGACTGCTGACGTGACGACAAGAGAATCATAGTTGCTCGAGACAACAATCCACATCCGCGCGTGGGCCTACAGATTCGAGGTATACAGAGGTTTGGGGGTAGGGTGGGGTGGGGGTGGGGGCTCAGTGGAAAGAAAACGGTACTCATAAAAATACCGCGTTGAAGTCGAATGTTTTGGGCTGAAAGGTGCAGATATCGCAGCTAGCTGTAAAGCACGACACAACACAGCAGCACTTATTAACTCTGGGCTGACTGGTTCCCTGAAACACAAGCGGGGCAATGGGATGACAAAAACCAAACGGAGTCATAGGATTCAGGAGTAGTCGAATTTCTTGTGATCTGCTAGGAGAGGACTAGCTCTGAGACATGGATGTTGAAACAAGGATACAATGGATGCATACATTTATGTTGTGTAAAACAAGGAGACAATGGATGCATGAATTTATGTTGAGTAAAACTAGGGGACAATGGATGCATACATTTATGTTGTGTAAAACTAGGAGACAATGGATGCATGAATTTATGTTGAGTAAAACAAGGAGACAATGGATGCATACATTTATGTTGTGTAAAACTAGGAGACAATGGATGCATACATTTATGTTGTGTAAAACTAGGAGACAATGGATGCATGAATTTATGTTGAGTAAAACAAGGAGACAATGGATGCATACATTTATGTTGTGTAAAACTAGGAGACAATGGATGCATACATTTATGTTGTGTAAAACTAGGAGACAATGGATGCATGAATTTATGTTGAGTAAAACAAGGAGACAATGGATGCATGAATTTATGTTGAGTAAAACTAGGAGACAATGGATGCATGAATTTATGTTGAGTAAAACTAGGACTAGGCAAGCACATGGTTTGAAAAAAATGTCAACGGAAAAACGGGTATGTTCAACCCTTATGTGAAAAGTCTGTGACGGTGGATGGAGGCGGAGGAATCAAGAATGATCAACGGCCCAGAAAGCGAAAACAGCAAAGTGTGTGGTACACAAGAGGCATGTTCAGAACACGAAAGACGAACATGGCTGACCACCGTGAAAGAGATTGGAGCCTCATCACGTACTAGTCCAGAGGAAGCCATGGAGAGTCGGAGAAATTCGAACTTATGTCGGAGGAAAGATCTTAAAATAAGTACTTGGAATGTTAGGACTCTATATCAACAAGGGAAATTGGAAAATCTAATTCAAGAAGCAGAACGAATAAATATAGATATTTTAGGCATATCAGAGACTAGATGGAAGGAATGTGGGTACATTGAAGACGAAAAATATACATTTATATACTCAGGAAACACAACAGAACATCAAAGGGGGGTAGGAATACTGATAAAAAGAGAGCTACAAAAATATATAAGTACCCACTGGACATACAGTGATAGGATTATACTACTCAAGTTGAAAGCAAAACCATTCGACATAGCAATAATACAGACATATGCACCTACTCAAGACTACACAGATGAACAAATAGAGGCATACTATGAAGACCTAAATAAAGTTATGAAGCAAGTGAAATCTTCAGACATCTTGATTGTAATGGGTGACATGAACGCTAAAGTAGGAAAAGGTAGATATAAGACCATTGTAGGAAATCATGGTTTAGGAAAAAGAAATGACAGAGGAGAAAGATTAATACAATTCTGTGAAGAAAACAGGCTGATAATATGTAACACCTACTTTGAGCAAGAGAAAGGAAACTATACACATGGAAAAGCCCTGGAGATTGGAAGAGGAATCAAATAGATTACATAATGATAAAAGAAAGGTTCCGTAACAGCGTAAAGAAAGCCAAAACCTACCCAGGAGCAGATATTAATTCTGATCACAATCCTGTAATGATTAAAATGAAAATCAAACTAAAGAGAAACAAGCAAAAATCTGATTCATCAACAAACCCACTCGACATAACAGCTTTAAATCAAAAAGATATTAAAGATACCTATACAATACAAGTAAAGAACACATACCAGAAGCTGCTAGAGGAAGGAATTGAACAATACAGAAGAGAAAATCCTGATGAAAAAGTAACAACCAAATGGCAATGCATAAAGAAAAGCATACAAAAAGCCTGCGACACCTTACCCAAAAGAGAAAAGAACAAAAAACAAAAATGGATAACTAACACCATCTTAGTAAAAATGGTAGAAAGGAGACAAGCGAAGAACACTGCCCAATACAATAAAATAGATAATGAGATACGCAAAATGTGCAAAAAGGCAAAAGAAGACTGGCTCAGCCAAAAATGTAGAGAAATAGAAACTATGGAAATCAAACAAGACCTAAGAGGAATGCACACAGAAATAAAGAGAATGACTAATAAAAATAAAAAAGCCACAGAAGGTGGATGCGCTGCAGACAAAAAAGGAAAAATGCTAACAGACAATAAGGATATCATAGATAGATGGCAGGAATATATAATAGAACTATTTCATGATCAAAGGGACAAGAAACCAGTTATAAAATGTACATCAGGCTATACAATCTTAAAATCTGAGGTGGAAAAAGCTATAAAAACAATGAAAAGGGGAAAAGCAGCAGGACCTGAAAGCATACAGATAGAGATGATACAGGCACTTGAAGATTTTGGCATTGAAGTGATTACAGACATATGCAACGACATATACCACACAGGATACATACCAAATGAACTAAAAACATCAACTTTCATTGCATTGCCTAAAAAGAATGGTGCAGTTGAATGCAGTGACTTTAGAACAATAAGCCTAATGAGCCATGTTACAAAAATCTTGCTAAAAGTTATACAAGGAAGGATTCAGAATAAAATCAATACTGAATTAGATGAGCAGCAATTTGGATTTAGGAAAAATAGCGGGACAAAAGAAGCCATATTCTGCATGAGAACATTAATCGAAAAATACACAGAAGTAAACAAACCAATATATGCCTGCTTCATAGACTACACCAAAGCTTTTGATAGAGTACACCACAAACAACTTATAGAATGCCTAAAAGAGATACATCTAGATGACATGGATATACGACTAATATGCAATCTATACTGGGAGCAAACAGCAATAATAAAATATAACAAAGAGTTCTCTACACCCATTGATATAAAAAGAGGAGTAAGACAAGGATGCATCCTATCACCAAGCTTGTTCAATCTATACACTGAGCAAATCTTTAAAAACATCATAGAGATGCCAGGCCTACAAATTAATGGAAAGATAATCAATAACCTAAGATATGCTGACGATACTGTACTACTAGCAGAAAATCCTAAAGACCTACAACAATTACTTAATGAAATAAACACGACAAGCAAAAAATATGGACTAGATATGAATATCAAAAAGACTAAAACTATGATCATAAACAAAGAAAATACTCAAAACCCACAAGTGGATATCAAAATTGAAGGAATAGACCTTGAGACAGTTCAGAACTATAACTACCTTGGACATACTATAACCAGTGATGGAAAATGTACAACTGAAATAAACAAAAGAATAGGAATGGCAAAAAGTAATTTTAATGTCATGAAGAACATACTAACATCAAAACAAATAACACCAGAGCTAAAACTAAGAATAGCAAAATGTTACATCTTCTCAATATTCCTATATGGTGCTGAAACATGGACATTAGACAAGAAAACAGAACAGAGAATTGAAGCCTTTGAAATGTGGATATATAGAAGAATAGGTAGAATTGGATGGAAGGAAAAGAAAACAAATGACAAAGTCTTAAAACAACTAAAAATGAAAAGAGAACTTCTGAACACAATTAGAACAAGACAAATGCGATTCTTAGGCCATGTTAAAAGACACAACAGCCTACTGAAAGTGATCCTGGAGGGGAAAATACAAGGTAAAAGAGGCAGAGGCAGACCAAGATTAACATGGACGAGTAACATCAAAAGATGGACAAATCAACCGATGACAACCTGCACCATCAAAGCAAGAGATAGAGCAAAATGGCGCTCCATGGTAGCCAACCTTCGTTGCGGAGACGGCACTCAATGATGATGATGAAAACAAGGAGACAATGGATGCATGCATTTATGTTGTGTAAAACAAGGAGATAATGGATGCATACATTTATGTTGTGTAAAACTAGAAGATAATGGATGCATACATTTATGTTGAGTAAAACTAGGAGATAATGGATGCATACATTTATGTTGAGTAAAACAAGGAGATAATGGATGCATACATTTATGTTGAGTAAAACAAAGAGACAATGGATGCATACATTTATGTTGAGTAAAACAAGGAGACAATGGATGCATACATTTATGTTGAGTAAAACAAGGAGATAATGGATGCATACATTTATGTTTAGTAAAACAAGGAGACAATGGATGCATACATTTATGTTGAGTAAAACAAGGAGATAATGGATGCATACATTTATGTTGAGTAAAACAAGGAGACAATGGATGCATACATTTATAAACTACTTACTTGGGAAAATTCTGAGCACCAGCTGGCATGACAAGATCAGAAATGAAGATATTTAGGAGGGATCAGGCTAACTGAAGATTATGAACAGAAAATAGAGATTGGATTAGTAAGTAAATCAGATGCCAGTGTAGCAAGACAGTCATTGTCGTGGAAGCCACACAGAAAGAGAAAGCAGAGAAAGTACTAAAATACGTGGAGAAGAGAGATCATGGAAACTCACATGAACATTGACTGGCAGGAAAGATAGAAAATGCCCAGGAATATTGAAGGATGGAGAGATCTTGTCCGTGGCCAATATTCTCAAAAGGGATCTGATGAGTTTGATTGATTGATTGATTGATTGATTGATTGATTGATTGATTGATTGATTGATTGAAGAGGAACCTGAGCACCTAAGGGTTTATCCGGGATACAGTGATGCCGATTCTTCATTATAGTTAATCAAACAAATCAAACGTGGTTTGGCCACGTGACGAGGCAGAAAGATCAAAACACAACACAAACGAGCCTCCAGCGAACGTTGTGAGAATACCAGACCCAATAGTTGACCACGAAAAAAGATGAATGAATGGAATATTAGAAGCACTAGGAAGCATAACAGCAGCAGAGGCGAACAGAAGAGCAAAAGACCGCAAATTATATCTCCCATCGACTCTGAAAGGCAAATGAGGAAGGAAAGAAGAAGACGAATCAAAGAAATAAATTGCTAATATAAAGTGAAAATCAAGTGACAAATTTCTAGGTAGTTTAACAATTACACTTACTATTCCTTACGATGAATGAAGATGTACGTATGACAGTGAATAGATGGTTGTGTTCACTTTCTGTGCGGTTTCGCCTTATGTCTTTTGGCGTGTGCTGAGACTGCTATGATGGGGACTACAGCTACCTCTCTTTGCTTGGAAGATGAGATAGTAATTCGGATGATTCCACTGGTACGGGCGGTTGAGCAATTATTGATTTTAATTCGTTTGCAGTGATACAGGGGCCTTCCATAACCATAACCATAACCTTAATCATAACTTACTATTCCATTAGTCGTCAGAATATTAATTGATCTATGAACCAATCAGGTGCTGCAACCTATTCACTATTTGGCAAATGAATTGATAAGAAAAATATTGCATTCCATATGGTGGTCGACACGGCACTAAAAGATGACACTTACAGATTGCCAGATTTTCTGCATTTTTGTTCTAAACTTGCCCTGATTTACCCCGTGCTTGAATTTCAATAACCTCAGAAGAATATCCCAAAAATAAATGGCAGCGACAGAAGGATTATGAGATAAATGTCAGATTTACGCAAGAGATCTAGTCATCTGTAAGAAGACGAAAATAGTGTGTGTTAATGTATTTTAGCATTTTGGCAGTTACGCAATCGAAGGTGGAAATAAACGCCAGATTGAAAATAGCTGGCATGCTTTTGCAGGTCGTTTCACATCGATATGTACATAAAAACACTTGTTGCTGCTATGTGTGATATTCCTCTTGTTATTCTTCTTCTTCACCTCCTACCTATGCGTGCACATTCAGACGTCATCCCGAGTAAATTCTACAAAGGTGAGGGTCAAGCCAAGGCTACTGACATCGCCATAAGTTTATCATTGAATGGCACGTTACGAGACTTCTTTGCACATTCTGTACTTGACAAATCCTATAACAGATGTTCAGATGCCCTTTACACCGGGACTACTACAACCTCACGTTTAAGATCCCTTAATTCTTAATCTCTGTAGATTGTCATTACTTTATTATGGCCTGTGCAGAATTTGTATTTTGTAATTTTTATTTTCCATTGAACTTTTTATCTGCTGAATTTATGCAGGTGTCCCTCGAATTGTGTTTAACAAGCTTCTGCTGTAAGTATATTTGATTGATTGATTGATTGATTGACTGATTGACTGACTGATTGATTGCCCGTTTGGGCCGAATATATATATTGTATAGGGCAGAAGTAATATTTTTTCGTGTCTGACGGTCAGCTGTTTTAGTTCTTGCTTATTTCTGAGACCCATAGATGCGATCTCTTTGATGACGGTTCTATTCAGGCTTTCTTTCGGCCTTCCTCGTTTTCTTTTACATTGTGGTCTCCACATAAGGGCCTGAGCTAGCATTCTAACGTCCATCCTGAAAACATGGCCAAGGTATTTCCAGCTTCGCTTTCTAACGTAATAGGATACATAGTCCCTGTTTAGTTTCATGTCTTATTTCTGTCATTGGTTTGAAGTCTGGCCAATGGATGTTTAGCAGTCTTGAAGGCATTTGTTCTCGAAAGCGTTTGGTCTTTGATCTAGAGCTTTTGTTGTTTTCCCAGCTCTCGTACCCGTATGTTATGTAATTATATATATATATATATATATATATATATATATATATACTGTAATTGTGTTTCCCAACTACGTAAAAGCAGTTATTGTTCTGTATTGTCAGTCATTGCTACAGAATTTTCAAGCTGAGGCAAAAATGATATAAAAATACTGACGTCCTGAACATTTAGCGACTTATATTCATAATTAATCTGATGTGACTGTGCTCGCTGCGCATGCTCAAGGACAATGAAAGAATTAGTTGTTTGCTTCAAGGACACGTGTAATATGAACATTAAATGTTTAAGATGGTAGACATTACTGAGGTTACACAGTTCTTGCCCCTTGCATGACATCGATTATGTTATCAAGAAAAATAAATGTGTGAAAACTATAGCCAGTTAGGGAGCCGTGCACAGTAATGTGTAGTTTCAAAAAGTCATGCGAAGGGAGTACCCAAAACTTGTGACGTTATCAGCATTGCGAACAAGGGGCAGTTTTTAGCAAAATGACGTCAGCCGTCTACAGCTTGTATAACTGAAGACGTCACACACTTTTTGTGATTCTGTGATATCCCTCTCATTTCGCAGGCCTTAGTAAAACTATAAGATTGATTTTTAAAGCCGCGGTAGCTCAGTGATTAGTGAAATGGACAACCAAGGACAAGAGGTCGGTTCGATCCTGATCGACGGTTTATAGGTTCACCATCACCACCACTACCATCATCATCATCATCATCATCATCATCATCATCATCATCAAGTACCAAGCCTGATGACGTAGGTGATCATGTCACTAAAACTCTTGATTTCGACAGTTATTTATCATTTCTGTTGTTGACCTTCTGCCAAGCTATTCTCTTAAGTTGACTGGTATCTTTTCTCTTTTCTTTCCTCTTTGCTTTTCTCTATCTTTTCGTCCCTCAATTTTCCCTGTTGTCACAATATATTCCGGTTGTTCCCTTCTCATCACATGCCCAAAATTGATTGTTTCTTGCTAATTTTGGAAATTAGTTCTCCCTTTGCTTTGGCCTCTTTCAGAACGTTTTCATTACCCTTCTTAGCTGTTCATAGTATTCTTAACATTCTTCTGTAAAACAATTCTGCATTTTCATCGAGCCTTCAATTGGTCCCAGATTTTCCTGGGAAAGAAAAACGGCACTGGCGTAATGCTGACATCACCACCCCCAAAGATAGTCAGCCGCTGGTCTTAAAAATGTGGGCTTCTTTCTGTCTTCACTTCCTCTTGTACCCGTTCGGGTGTCGAGGGAGATACAAAGTTCTGGTTCTCGTCCTTTTGGCGGCTTCACTCATTGTCAACTAATGCTGTTGTACGGTTTCTTTGATCTCTGTCCATTTTAGGCTGGGTCTGCCTCTTGGTCTTCCCCCTTTTCTTCTTTTAATATATGCTTTGTGTAGTAAGAAATCAATATCCGGAAACAATGTTAACCTCAGATGGTAGAAGTACAACAGAGGTGAGATGCAGAATGGCTCAGCCAAAAGCAGCTTTCCAAATATGACGATACTGTGCAATCCATTTTTGACAATAGAAAGAAGAAAAAAGAGTTCTTAAATGCTATATAAAGCTAGTCTTAACATATGGATATTAATCATGGACAATAGGATAAATAGACAAGAAAACACAGAAGACTTTAGAAATGTGGTTTTACAGAAGAATGTTGAGAATATCATGGACAGCTAAAAAGAGTAATGAAAACGTTATGAAAAAGACCAACGCAAAAAGAGGGCTAATTTCCAATATTAGAAAAAAAAATCATTTTTTTTTTGCCATGTAATGAGAAGGGAACAGCTGGAATATATTGTGACAACTGGGAAAATTGAGGAACAAAGGAATAGAGGTAAGCAGAGAGGAAAGATATCAGAACGCTTAAAAGAATGGCTTGACAGAAAGTTAACAACTTAAATAATAATTGTCGAGATCGAAAGTTGAGAGACATGATCCCCTACGCCAGCTGGCATGGTACTTGATGATGATGCTGATGGTATGGAATAACATCTAATTCTTTCTAGATGGGGAAACCAGTTTATTTGTTTGTTTTTGTATGTGGCTTAGGATTGGCTCAATGCCTACTCTTTCTCTTTTGGTTCATTTATGATTGTGTCTTTTCTGGCTACTCCAAAAGTGTTTTCTGACATCGCATCTCTGTGGTGATACGCTTTCTTTTGTGCTTAGATGTAAGTGGTCATGTTTGGTAACACACTGTTGAAATGAATCATCAACATCATCATCATGTGCCATACCGGGTGGCGTAGGCGATCATGTACTTCCACATTCTTCTATCCACAGTGCATCGTATCAGTTCTGTTGTTGACTGTTTTCCATGCCATGACACCAACCTATCCAGTATTTTCTCTCTTTGTCGTCCGCGATCTCTCTTTCCTTTTATTATGCCAGCTGTAACCATGTATTCGAACTTTCCTCTTCTCATGATGTGCCGAAAAATGTTGATTGTTTCTTTGTGATGTTTTTTAGGAGCTCCATTTTTGTGTTAGCCTCTTTGAGAAATTTGGTCTCATTGGTCTTTTTAGCTTTCCAGAGAACTTTCGGTATTCTTGTGAGAAATCCCGCTCTGTGGCCTCTAAACGTCATTGAGTTGAATATACTCTGTATATAATGTTTCTTGGTGGTAACAGGTATAAATTTGTGTTGAAGTAAATGGTATAGCTTTTGTAATATTTAATTTGCCTTGTTGCATCTTATATCTATTTCTTTGTCCACTTTGCCATCTCCAGAGAACGTAGTTCCCAGGTATTTAAAGTTTGCTACTTGTTTTATAATTTGATATTCTATAGCTATGTTTACTGTCTTCTTTTGTCGTCCTATTGATATAACTTTTATTTCTTCAGCACTTATGTTCATATTGTTCATGTTATTCATTTTACACTCTTGTGGGCACTAATGTCATATTCACTGTACTGATACCACCTTGTTTTCTTCGTCTTAGACTGAGACAGCACACAGTGCACGGTTACTTGTCACTGGTACTTTAGTTGATGGGGGCCTCGGTAACCTTGTTGGAAAACAACCCAACTGGGCTACCGAGGTACGGACAACCCGTGTTCACAAGAAGTGTGAATTGTACTTGTGTCTGGAAAACACCACCCCCCCCCCCTCCCACCGCGGTCAATCCAGCCGCTGGCAGAAATGGGTACCAGGGTAGTACTCTGGGAAGGTGATGAATGCCGCCTCACATTGTGAATTTCGTTGCTTGAAGCAACACTATCTAGAAGTGTTCGGATACTTCTTCTGGATAGGCGGCCGAGCAAATATAGATGAAAACTCGCGTGCTAAGACGCCGATTCAAGTCTCGTACTTCACCTTTATCTTTTACTTTATTTAATTTGCGTCCGTGTCTATCAAGGAAAGATAAGGCTCTCTGTTTAAGAGACGTATGACGCAAGCCGGAGAAAGCCGTAAGGAGTCAGGGTTGCCGACTCACCCTTTGTCTACCAGGAAATCCTCCAGAATTGGCACCTGGAATGCACGTACCCTAAACGAACTATGAAAAGCTGCACAGGGAGCAGCAGAAATGACAAACTACAAGATAGATATTCTGGGAATGTGTGAAACAAGATGGCTAGGAACGGAAAGAATAAAACTAAATACAGGAGAGATGATTTTATCATCAGGACACCAGGAACCTGGAGCACAACATAGTGAAGGGGTAGCTATAACGCTATCAAGGAATGCACAGAAGACACTAATAGAATGGGAAGCAGTAGGGCCTCGACTAATGAGAGCAACATTTAAAACAACCAAAAACAAAATAAAATTACACATTATCCAATGCTATGCACCAACCAACGATAAGGATGATTTAGTTAAAGATGATTTCTATAAACAGCTACAATGTCAGATGGATGCAAGACGAGCCAAGGATATTATAATCTTGATGGGAGACCTAAATGCTAAGGTACGATCAGACAACAGAGGCTTCGAAGAGATTATGGGAAAACATGGACTTGGAGATATAAACGAGAATTGAGAGATATTTGTGAATTTCTGCGCCCTTAATAAAGTGAGCCTTGGAGGAACAATATTCCAACTTAAAAGAATACACAAAGCTACATGGGTGTCACCAGATTATAGAACAGAAAATCAAATTGATCACATATGTATTAACAATAAGTTTAAGCCATCCTTACAGGATGTAAAAGTATATAGAGGGGCAGATGTAGCTTCTGATCATCATCATCAGATAGCCAAAGTTAAAATTAAACTAAAAAGGTATACTTCAACGAATAAGGGTAGAAAATATATCAATGTAGGGTTTCTTAAAGAACAAGGAATTAAAGATAAATTCGCAGTCACAATATCAAACAAATACCAAGTCCTCCAACAACTAGAAAATACAATAAATATAGAAGATCATTGGAAACAGGTAAAAGATATATGGAAATAAACATGCGAAGAAACACTGGGAAAAGAGAACGCCAGAATAAGGCATAGATGACAGCAGAGATCCCGGATAAAATTAAAGAAAGAAAGAACAAGAAAGCAGACATAAATAAAAGCAAAACGAGAAGTAATAAAGCCAAGACACAGGAAGCTTACACAGAGGTGAACAAAGAAGTGAGAAGATGCATTAAAAGGGATAAGAGGAAATTTATAGATGAACTAGCTAAAGAGGCAGACGAAGCAGCAAATAAAGGGAATATGAAAGAACTGTACAACAGCACAAAGAAATTAAGTGGAAAATACAAACAGATCAATGCCTTTATTAAAGATAAGAAAGGACATCTGCTTAGTAATATAAAGGAACAAATGGAGAGATGGAAAGAGCACTTTGAAGAACTTTTGAACAGACCCGGCTCAAATAATTCTAAAGATATACTACCAGCAGAAGAAGAGTTGCATGTTAACTGTGGGAAACAAAACAAAGAAGAAATAATGAAAGCCATCAAACTATTAAAAGATGGTAAAGCCACAGGACCGGATGAAATTCCTTCGGAAGCCATCAAAGCAGATATTAACACCTCTACCAAGATGTTACATAATCTATTAGATAAAATTTGGGAGAGGGAAGAAATACCTAAAGACTGGAAAGAAGGTTATATGATCAAACTACCAAAGAAAGGAAGTTTACAGGAGTGTACAAATTATAGGGGAATTATGCTACTATCGGTGCCAGGAAAAATATTAAGCAGAATCATTCTGGAGAGACTAAAAGAGGCCATAGAGAAACATTTGAGAGATGAACAAGCAGGTTTTAGGAAGAACAGATCATGGGCTGATCAAATAACTACTCTACTCATAATAGTTGAACAAAGTTTAGAACTAAAATCCCCACTTTATATTGGAATCATTGATTACGAAAAGGCATTTGATAGTTTAGACAGAAGAATGCTTTGGAAGTTGCTGAGTCATTACGGAATCCCCATAAAATTTATTAACCTGATAAAAACAATGTATGAAGGAACGAAATGTAGTGTGGTGCATGAAGGACAGCTTACAGAAGCATTTGAAATAAGAACAGGAGTAAGGCAAGGATGCCTTCTATCTCCATTTCTCTTTCTACTGGCCGTAGATTGGATTATGAAAATAACTCAAAACAACAGAAATGGGATCCAGTGGTCACTGACCAAACAACTTGATGATTTAGACTTTGCTGATGACATAGCTCTCCTACCACACATCCATCAACAGATGCAGGATAAAATGAGCATACTTGATGAGAGACCATAACAGCTAGGACTGAAGATTAATAGAGATAAGACCAACATTATGAGAATTAATACAGTTGGCAATAACCAAATAAAACTAGAAGAAATACCTCTACTAGACGTACAATCTTACATATATCTGGGCAGTAAACTAGATAAAGAGGGAGGAACAGAAAATGATACCAAAATAAGGATATCAAAAGCAAGAGGAGCTTTCATTGCACTGGGAAACATATGGAAATCCAAAGAAATTAGGTTAAATACAAAAATAACAATTTTCAACTCAAATGTTAAGTCGGTCCTATTATATGGCTGTGAAACATGGAGAACACAATTGACAATCACGAAGATGCAGACTTTCATTAATGGATGCTTACGCAGAATAAAAGGGTGGAAATGGCAGGACACAATCACCAACATAGAATTATGGAAATGTACCAGTCAAATACCAGTGGATAAGCAGATACAGCGAAGACGATGGCGCTGGATAGGACACACACTGAGGAAGCCAACTGAGAGTATTACACAACAGGCCCTTTTTGGAATCCCCAGGGGAAAAGACAAAGAGGAAAAACCAAGGAATTCTGGGAGAAGACAGATAGAAGCAGAGATGAAGATGATGGGGAAGACATGGAATGATCTTAAAAGAATGGCAAAAAACAGAACGACTTGGAAAGTGTTTGTTGAAGACCTATGCTCCACTGGGAGCCAAAAAGGTAGAAGAAGAAGAATGACTACATTGTCCAGTTATAATGACGACATTGACCAAGTATAAAGATACGATTGTCCACGTATAATGACGACATTGTCCAGTTATAATGATAACATTGTCCACGTATAATCAAGACATTGTTCAAGTACAATGACGACATTGTACAGTTATAATGATAACATTGTCCACGTATAATCAAGACATTGTTCAAGTATAACGACGACATTGTCCAGTTATAATGATAACATTGTCCACGTAAAGTGACGACATTGTTCATGTATAATGGCTACATTGTCCGACCGAGTTATATGACGACATCTTTTGCAAGAGTTAAAATAACTACCAGGAAAATAAAATAACTCTTAAATAAGTTTATGTTTCCTCGTTCCCTTATCGCTTAATGTCAGCGCATAAGTGCCAGTGTGTACTGTGTCGGCTTTAAAGTACTATCCTGTATCATCATTTAATTCTGAAAAGAACATCATTATTCTTTGGCCGAGTCATCATTATCATTTAGTACCGTCTCCGCATCGAAGGTTGACTACCACGGAGCGCATTTCCGTTCTGTCTTTTGCTTTGATAGTGCAGGTTGTCAAAGGCTGACTTGCCCATCTTTTGATGTTACTCGTCCATGTCAGTCTATGTCTGCCTCTGCATCTTTTACCTTGTATTTTCCCTTCCAAGATTACTTTTAGTGACCGGGTGTATCTTTTAACATGCCCCAAAAAGGTCATTTGTCTTTTTTTTCATTTTTAGTTGTTTTAAGACTTCACCATTTGTTTTGTTTTCTTTCCATTCAGTTCTACCTATTCTTCTTAAAATCCACATTTCAAAGCTTCAATTTTCTGTTCTTTTTTCTTGTCTAATGTCCATGTTTCTGCACCATACAGGAATGTTGAGAAGATATAACATTTTGCTAACCTTAGTTTTAGTCCTGGTATTAATTATTTTCATGTTGGTATATTTTTCATGGCATTAAAATTACATTTTACCATTCATATTCTTTAGTTTATTTCAATTGTACATTTTCCATCACTGGTAATAGTATGGCCAAGGTAAGTTGTAGCTCTGAACTGTCTCCGGGTCTATTCCTTCAATTTTGATGCCCACTTGTAGGTTTTGAGTATTATCTTTTTTTATGATCATATTTCTTTTTAGTATTTTTGATATTCATATCTAGTCCATATTTTTTGCTTGTCATGCTTTTTTCGTTAAGTAATTGTTGTCTATCTCTAGAATTTTCTGCTAGTTATAGTAACATCAGCATATCTTAGGTTATTGATTATGTTTCCATCGTCAGAGATAACACCTGGCGAACGCAAAAAAACACTTATACATAATATTTTTTATTACTGTACAAGAAAATATTATATATTTTTGTACACGAACATATTTTATATAATTGTACACAAAATAATTTATATTATTATACACTAAAGTATTTTGTTTCCAACGACGTTGAGTGAAACCTGGTAATTAAGAGAAAAGTTGTACATGCATTCTTCAAGTAGTGATATAATAATAGTTATTTCCCTTTTCATAATGAACTACTTGTTATACAGGAGAAAGTAGCTTGTTAGTGATGGGGTTAAATGGAACCATCAATTTACAGTCTCTGTGTGACACGGGAAAATGAGGATGGGCACAGAATTATATGGGAGTGCATGAAAGTTGACAGTAGCAGAAATAAAATCTGGAAGGAGGGGAAAAGGAGGGGGAAAGGGAGGATAAGGAGGAGGAGAAAGAGAGGAGGAGAAGGTGAAATTCTTAGCCTATGAGGCGGAATTTTTGTCAAATATCTTATTATTGCTCTACTCTACCGTTGAGGTAAATTAAAGACAACAAGATAACACTTAATTAATAATAACAATGTGGGATTGGCCGGGCGCTTGGCAGTAACAACTTCAAATATTTTGGCACAGACACAGAATTATTGCTTTTCTTCTTTCTCTCTGGTTTATCGGTTACTGTCAATTGTGACTTGTGGCTGTGACATTTTAATATAAGTATGTGACTTGTGGCTGTGACGTTTTAATATAAGTATGTGACTTGTGGCTGTGAAGTTTTAATATAAGTATGTGACTTGTGGCTGTGAAGTTTTAATATGAGTATGTGACTTGTGGCTGTGAAGTTTTAATATAAGTATGTGACTTGTGGCTGTGAAGTTTTAATATAAGTATGTGACTTGTGGCTGTGAAGTTTTAATATACGTATGTGACTTGTGGCTGTGAAGTTTTAATATAAGTATGGTCTGTGAAGTTTTAATATAAGTATGTAACTTGTGGCTGTGGAGTTGTAATATAAGTTTATGACTTGTGGCTGTGGAGTTGTAATATAAGTATGTGACTTGTGGCTGTGGAGTTGTAATATAGATTTGTGACTTGTGGCTGTGGAGTTGTAATATATGTATGTGACTTGTGGCTGTGGAGTTGTAATATATGTTTGTGTCTTGTGGCTGTGGAGTTGTAATATATGTTTGTGTCTTGTGGCTGTGGAGTTGTAATATATGTTTGTGTCTTGTGGCTGTGGAGTTGTAATATAAGTTTGTGACTTGTGGCTGTGGAGTTGTAATATAAGTATGTGACTTGTGGCTGTGGAGTTGTAATAAAAATGTGTGACTTGTGGCTGTGGAGTTGTAATATATGTTTGTGTCTTGTGGCTGTGGAGTTGTAATATATGTTTGTGTCTTGTGGCTGTGGTGTTGTAATATATGTTTGTGACTTGTGGCTGTGAAGTTGTAATATAAGTATGTGACTCGTGGCTGTCAAGTTGTAATATAAGTTTGTTACTTGTGGCTGTGAAGTTGTCATATAAGATTGTGATTTGTGGCTGTGAAGTTCTTATACAGGTGTTTATAAAGTCTCACTACACTTGGTATCTTAGGTCAATTTGAAAAAAAAAATGTTTATGACGTCATCACAATATGTGCTCCCACTGTCAATGAAATTTGTTGAATAAGTTTATTGCTACTGGAAATGTGGAAGATGCTCCACGATCTGGTAGGCCTGCTGTGAATGATGAAATATGTTTAGATATCCAAGACAGAATCCTTAAAAGTCCAGACAAGTCATTAAGAAAACTGTCGCAACAAGTGAACTTACCATTGAGCACATATTGTGATGACGTCATAAACATTTTTTTCAAATTGACCTAGATACCAAGTGTAGTGAGACTTTATAAACACCCTATATAAGTATATGACTTGTGACTGTCAAGGTGTAATAAAATATAAGCTGTTAATTTATCATTCCATATGGATTGATTTTTATTTGGAAATGACAAAGAGAAAGCGTTCTTTCCAAGACGAATATTTAAAAGAATGGTCATCCGTAAAACAAGGTAGACATTTTCTGCAAAATCTACTGAGTTAAATGCTCTGTGAACACCGTGAGCTGTTCGTCTCATCCGTTTTGATCGTGTTTCGATATTCCGATTGCTTACGATGAATGATGATATCGTATGACGGGGAACAGATAGCTGTGTTCACTTTCTGTGCAGTTTCGCCATATTTCTTTTGGCGTATGTTGAGACTGCTATGATGGGGACTGCAGCTACCTTTCTTTGTTTGAGAGATGAGATGTTTATTCTGATTATTCCACTGGCACGGCGGTTGAGCAATTATGGATTTTACTTCGTCTGTATGTGACTACATACCGTGGCATTCCTTAATCTTAACCATAAGGTAGAAGGCAAAACGAAGCAAAATGTATCAATGTTACATTTTCATTGCACATGGAGGGAAGCAGGCATACGATATCATATAGGAAGTGTCAAAGATAAATCAAATATACTTCTGCAAGCACTTCAAACAGGTTTGACAGTTATTTTTTGTCCATGTCGTCAAGACATGGTAAATTAGTAAAAGCGACAGAATTAACTCTGTTTTATCATAATTTATTTAACATCTGAGTTTTATGCTCACAAGATACAATTTTGCCTCTAAAAAAAAAAAAACAGGAAAAAACAGAAGTTGTGTCGGTTTCAGCTCCGAAGATTATGGTAACCCACGTCTAGGCATACTGCCTTCTTCGGACAAGGAAACGTTGAAAAAAAACAGATTAAATTGGGGGGGTTGCACTATGTACTGTTTCTATAGGGTAAAATGAAAGGAAATGTTATTTGTAGAGCTCACTTGTACTTGAGCTAGTCGCTCACTTGTACTTGAGCTAGTCGCTCACTTGTACTTGAGCTAGTCGTTCACTTGTATTTGAGCTAGTCGCTCACTTGCACTTGAGCTAGTCGCTCACTTGTACTTGAGCTAGTCGCTCACTTGTACATGAGCTAGTCGCTCACTTGCACTTGAGCTAGTCGCTCACTTGTACTTGAGCTAGTCGCTCACTTGCACTTGAGCTAGTCGTTCACTTGTACATGAGGTAGTCGCTCACTTGTACATGAGCTAGTTACTTATTTGTACTTGAGCTAGTCGTTCACTTGTACTTGAGCTAGTCGCTTACTTGTACTTGAGCTAGTCGTTCACTTGTACATGAGCTAGTCGCTTACTTGCACTTGAGCTAGTCGCTCACTTGTACATGAGCTAGTCGCTCACTTGTACTTGAGCTAGTCGCTTACTTGTACTTGAGCTAGTCGTTCACTTGTACTTGAGCTAGTCGCTTACTTGTACTTGAGCTAGTCGTTCACTTGTACATGGGCTAGTCGCTCACTTGTACTTGAGCTAGTCGTTCACTTGTACTTGAGCTAGTCGCTTACTTGTACTTGAGCTAGTCGCTCACTTGTACTTGAGCTAGTCGCTCACTTGTACTTGAGCTAGTCGTGTCTGGCTTATGCGCGTTAAACGAGTGATGGAATTGGATATTATAAAGCGTAGAGTTTCGATACCGAGAAATAGCGTAAAGAGTAGAAACTCTTGAAACTTATTTTTTTATTTTTCAGTGAAATTAGAATCAAAGAAATCAAACAAGGAAGTTGTGAATCAGCTGAAAATAGGGAGGAATAAATATAAAAAAAAAAACAGTACTTAACACAATTCGAAAAAGACAACTGAAATTTTGTGGATTTGTTAAAATACATACCCTACTAAAAGTCATCTTGGATGAGAAGGTACAAGGTGGACGAGGCAGAGGCAGACCAATACTAATAGCATAATTAGGTGGACAGTTGAACCTATGAAAACATGCACCATCAAGACAAATTACAGTAAAATGGCACTCCATTGTAGCTACCCTTTGATGTTAAGGTTGACCCAATGAAGTATTAACATTAGATGACGCTTTACTCTTACTCGGCACTTCTTTGACATTGTAAGTCTTATTCGGTATTTTCTACAACATTGTAAGTCTTATTCGGCATTTTCTATAACATTGTAAGTCTTATTCGGTATTTTCTATAACATTGTAAGTCTTATTCGGTATTTTCTATAACATTGTAAGTCTTATTCGGCATTTTCTATAACATTTTAAGTCTTATTCGGCATTTTCTATAACATTTTAAGTCTTATTCGGCGCTTCTATAACTTTTTAAAGTATTACTTTTACTAACATTATTTACGAGCTTATGTTTTAAAATAAGATTTTCCCTCAACACAAAAAAAAGTTTTTGCTTTAAGTGGAAACGCACCAACGACTACAGCTGCCCGCTCCTCCACACACGCACACACACACACACACACACACACACACACACACACACACACACACACACACACACACACACACTACAATCACTTCCATATTCATAGGCATGGAATCAAACGCTGTTTTCGCACAATTGTGAATTATGTGTGCGTTGCAACCAAGACCCATTATGTGTCTGTTTAACTTGGACTTTATTTTAGTTATGACATTATCTCTCCCTTTCCTCAACAAGCCTCCAAAGTTTGTATTTGTATTGTCTGCTGAGAGTCCAACAATCTTTTTGTTTAAGTCAAAATTATCAATTGCTTTCAACAATTGTTCAGATATTATGTCGGACGTTTCTCTTGTGATATCTATGAAAGCAATCAGTTTGGTCTTTACTGGAGTTTCCAGCTCATAAGCCTGAAAATAACGAACTAAAATAGGAAGTAGCTTAACATGTTTATGATTAGATGTATCGCGAGACAATGTTACGAAGCTGACATATTTGAGGTCATTTTTTAGTTCATCAATAGCCCAAGGAGCAAAAACATTGGTAATTATGGATTCACACTTTGTTCTTGCACAGGAAAATTGTTTCGTTGAAAATTTCTTTTGTAGAATTGTTGTACAGTCCATACTGCGGGAACTATAATTATGAAGTACAGTATGATATGCGAAGGTTCTTTCATGAACAGCTAGAGTGTATTCATCTTTTGAGGGTTCTATTTTACAAAAATAATTTGTCATACACCCAGACTGAGACTTACAAAGCAGCGTATCCTTATGCTTTTTTGCCTGTAGATGATCAGTTATTGATGTCCTTCCACCACTTGCTATAGAAAAATTTGAACTACATATATTACATTTCACTAGCGTTCCATCCTCTAAAATTTCTTGTATAATAAATGGAAATTCAGCTTTCAGTGAAACACTAAAATGACACTTACGTTTTTTGGAAAGCATTGTTTTTATGCAACAGACGTCCAATGATCACAAATAGACGACTGCACTGTACTGTGATTACACTCGGACTGATTTGAAAACTGGCCGGGAAAGATAATTTGGCGGGAGATGTCCGGAAAGGCAGGGGTGGGGGGAGAGAGAAAGAGTGTCTGCTTTTTTAAAATTAAACCCATTCCAATAGAAGTCAGTGGCGGGAATAGAAGTGACGTAGCACCGCGCTTCAAGAGTTCAAAGAGCTATCTCTGACACAACGCGTCCAAGTCTTCTCTTCTTTTATCGTCCTGCTAATGCCGCTCAGTCTGGGATAAAGAAACACAACTCAGTAACGTCCTGAGTCCTAGTGATTACTTTAAAAGAGGGCCGATTCCGTGTATGAACATTTATTTATTTACTGAAATAGGGGACAAAATCGGGGACAAATTTCTTTCGGGGACAACTTCTACATTCCGAGGACTGTCCCCGGAAATCGGGGACGAATGGTTACCCTACCCTAATCTAACTCTAATGTTCCTCGAAGCTATACACATCACAAGTTTTCAGCTCATAGTTACTGTAATGTCTCACATCCAATCGGCAGAATCTCTAAACTAGCATAGCCTACTCATTACTTCATTAACTAGTGTCTTATGGTTAAGGACTTAACACGATTCTCGCTGATGTAGTCTGAGTTAAGTCCCGTTCATATTTTAACACAAATATAAACTATTTCATGAATATTGTCCTGGTGGCTATAGCTCGTTTCAAATCATGTGCCCAACTTCAAAACGCTATTACTCTCTAACCGTTTGTTAAAAACTTTTGAAATTTTCCAAATGTTATTAGAATGCAAAAGACCCTTTAAATGTATATTTAACAAATATCTTGCAGCTGCAGTTTTCTTAAAGCGGCGATATTTCTTTGATGTTTGTCAAAATTGTAAATTGTGAAGCCCTAAAGAATAGAAATTACCGTAGTTGCTGGTCTATGATTAATTTTCACTAGGTAAAAGGCGTGGCCGTAATGGGGAAATAACTGGATAAAACAAAACACCAGGAGAATTATTGTCTGCTCAGTTCGAGGACGGACGATAATATCAAGGTATACCTGTATGTCCAATTTTCATAGTTGTGTGGTCCTGAAAAGGACCGTTTGTTGAACTAATTTAAGGTAATATAGGGGCCAACATTGTGGGGGCTATATACTTTCATTCTGTGACGAGTCTAAAAGATTAATAACTGTTTGGGGTTGAACATTCCACAAACCATCATTTTTCCAATATTCCTCTTCCTGTTTTAAGACGTGGTCTTCACATTTAGCCCAATAATCTTTGTCTATATTTAATAAAGCGAGATTAGAAGAGTCTTTACATCGCATATTTTGAATGTTGTATTTTCATCTGCCACTTGTCCTTTTAATTTTTCCCAGATTAGTTCTATTGGATTTAAATGAGCATGGTAAGGTGGCAGCCTCAAACTTATATGACCGTGCTCTTGGATAATCTTATCTATTTGAAAAATCTTTGTCCTCTGTTTTTGCTTTACTAGAGATAGTAATTCAGGTTTTAAGTACATGTTATTAAATTGTATGTGCTCCTTTGTGAGTCATATCTTAATAGCATCTTTTGTACTGGATGACGTCGGGACTTTATCTTCAAGTGCAACAATGTTGTGGTACGCTGCATTGTCCATTATTAGGCAAGATGGTCGATCTAGTGATGGGAGAACATAATTTTCAATCCAATGTCTAAATATGTGACCATTCATCTCAGAGTGATAATCCCGATTGTCTATGGATTTTGAAAGAAAAATGAGCTCTGCATTCTGTATTAGTCCATGTTGTCGACTACCTGCATGAGCAATTATCAAGCGCTGTCCTTTGCTGCTAGGTATTAATCTCTTAATCTTTCCATCTGATGACTGCCATTCCCTTTGGTTAGTGTGGTGAGCATTGATCCATGTTTCATCCAAGTACACAATATCATAACCTTACTTGCGCACCTCTTTTACTTCACGTAAGTACTTGCTTCTCATGACTACTATATGTGGCTTCTCACAGATGATGTTTCGTCCATTGGAATACTTTCTGAATGTAAAGCCTGCAGCTCTCACATTCCTCCATAATGTAGACTTTGATATTTCAATACTGTTGTTCTTTTTCAGCGATACTTTTAATTTTCTTATTGTAACAGTTTCATTCATACCCAACATTTTGCGAATTTCACTTCTAATAAGTTCACTGTCGAAATTATCCAACATTTTTGCTCTTCCTTGTGATTTTGTATATTTGGAACATTGGCGGTCACGTGCTTGAATCCAGCGATTAAATGACCGTTTAGATAAATCCAAAATGTGCCTTGTCCTATTCTCAGGGTTTTCTAAAGAATGAAATAATCTTCCTCGTTTAGCCTCTTTGCAAAAATAGTCATATATTTTTATTGCGATGTTTTGTAAACTGCAGAATTTCATTTTAAGACTCATGATAAATGTTATTGTTCCACGTCTTCACCTATGAATGAACGGAAATGGAACACACAATGCCTCGTGTTTTCTACAAGTGTCTAATTGTGTCACAAAGCCCACGTGGAAAACGTGAAAAAACGTCAATTGTACCGTGTATGGATTTTTAATAGCTATTTTTAACTTAAAATACTGTAAACATTAAGTTTTGACTACATCAATTGGTCGTTATTAATTTATATAAATCAAATAAGCAACAATAATAACCAAATGTTTTTTTTTAATGAAATTAATTCCCTGTTGGGTTCTAATCATTATAACTTTACATGCAAATTTTGAAAAAATTACAAAAAGAGATTAAAAAGATATCGATTTTAAAAGTTGGGCACATGATTTGAAACGAGCTATAGATTGTGTTTAAGACGTCTCATCTACATTATACATAGTTCTAAGTATAATCTAACAACACAACTACATCTCTTCATAAATCCCTCCACTAGATAGTGACTTCGGACCTGTTGGAAAACTGGAATATCCCAATATCGTTCCCCTCCCAGGTCTCTTATTGATAGCTCCTGTCGGTTGTATTATCAGCCTTCGAATGCCGAAACCTACTTGTCTTTGTCATAGTACGTAGTCCAGTCGACCCTTGATATCCCCGCTTTACCCGTGACCTTTTTGAGTACATGCTCGCCCAATCTGTCTGTCCACCTCAAGTAAGACCCCCCCCCCCCCCAAGTACTATTATCTTACCTTCTTTTTATGTAACATAATTCTCTTTATTATCGTCTCCCCTTCTTCCTATGTTTTATAACTCTTATATCTCCACTCGCTAACACCCCTTCAACATTGAAAAGCTTATCAGAAAAGGTAAACAATTAAAAGAACAATATCTTACATAAATAATTGCAAAAAAAAAAAAAAAAAAAAAACAAGGCCGATGGTAATTTAAATATATACAAGGAAGTTTAATCAGGGAGAATTAACGTCAATGATAAATAATCAATCGTATCCACTTTGGGGACACAAACAACAAACACGAAATGGCAGTGGGCGTAATCTTAAACTAGACGGCAGTAACGGGTCTTTCAAAATATGAGAATCCTTTTAGGCAAAGTGTAAGCTTGAACTTTAAATATAATTCACATGTAAAGTGTTACAAGCCTGGACATATTTTACAAGAACATATAAATATTGTATGTGCGGACAGACCAGATCAACGTTGGCAAGTGTTGTGAGAAAAATATTATCCAATGAGATTTCAGCATTAAGGTTGTAAATAAAATTGCAGAAGATAAAATAGGGCATTGTTATACGAACATTACCCCCAAAATCATGTGCTGAAGGTCTGTACAATTTATGGTCACTAACACCATATTCCCTATACGCCACTTGTCGTGACTCAATCCAACACTCCGTCCAAGACATGACTCAATCCAAGGCTCAGTACAATGCTCATTTCAAGACTCGGTTAAAGATTCAATTCATGACTCAATCCAAGACTCAACCCAAGACTCAGTCTAAGACACAATCTAATACTCAGTCAAAGACTCAATCCAAGACTCAATCTAAGACACAATCTAATACTCACTCCAAGACCCAGTCTAAGACCCATTCTAATACTTATTTCACGATTCAATCCAAGACTCAATCCAATACTCAATCTAAGACACAATCCAATACTCACTCCAAGACCCAGTCTAAGACACAATCTAATACATATTTCACGAGTCAATCCAAGACTCAGTCTAAGACACAATCTAATACTCAGTCCAAGACTCAATCCAAGACTCAATCTAAGACACAATCTAATACTCACTCCAAGATCCAGTCTAAGATACATTTTAATACTTATTTCACGACTCTATCCAAGACTCAAATCAAGAATCAATCCAAGACTCAATCCAATACTCAGTCTAAGACACATTCTAATACTTATTTCACGATTCAATCCAGTAATCAATCCAATACTCAGTCTAAGACACATTCTAATACTTATTTCACGATTCAATCCAAGACTCAATCCAAGACTCAATCCAATACTCAATCCAGTACTCAATCCAGTACTCAATCCAATACTCAATCCAAGACTCAATCCAATACTCAATCCAAGACTCAATCCAATACTCAATCCAAGACTCAATCCAAGACTCAATGCAAGACTCAATTCAATACTGAATCCAAGATTCAATCCAATACTCAATCCAAGACTCAATCCAAGATTCAATCCAATACTGAATCCAAGACTCAATCCAATACTCAATCCAAGACTCAATTCAAGACTCAAACCAAGACTGAATCCAAGACTCAATCCAATACTCAATCCAAGACTCGGTCTAAGACACAATCTAATACTCATTTCACGACTCAATCCACGACTTAATAAAAAAAAAACTCATCCCAAGAAGCAACGACAGCAGTAAATATCTTAACTGAAATAACAAATGAGTGACAGATAAAATTGTATCCTTCAGGATCAGAAGAAAACAAAATAAATTTAATATACAAAATATAGAAAGAAGTACACAAACAGGAATTGGTTAATGAACAATGAAAATTATAGAGAACAACGGCCTTAATAATATAAACTCATTTCCCAAATAACGTTAAATATAACAGGAAAGACTTGTGGTAAACGTAATGGTAATAGTAAAGTAAGAGTCTTGAATCGGGGTCTTAGCTTGTGGGTTTTCACCCATATATGCTCGGCCACCTATCCAGAAGTGTTCCGAGACTTCTGCATAGTGTCGCTTCAAGCATCGAAACTCATGACGCGAGGCGGCATTACTCACTTTCCCAGAATAATACTCTCGTATCCATTTCTGCCAGGGGCTGGGTCGACCGCGGGAGTATTTTTTTTGTTCTAACCAGGAATACAACTCACACTGCTTCCAGTCGCAATCGAGCACGGGTTGTCCGAACTTCGATTGCCCTGTGGAGTGGTTTTCCTAACTAGACTTGCCGAGGTCCCCAGAGAGCTTGCGATTGACAATAAGTAAGTAAAGTACCCCCGTCACGCCAAGTGGCGTATAGGGAATATGGTGTTAGGGAACATACATTTTTCAGACCTTCAGCACATGATTTTTGGGGTAACGTGGTCGGTTTTATGCACGTGCCGCTTTACTTTCCCAGGAAGAAAAAAGACCAATATCCATTTAAGGCTAGGTGAACCCGGAAGCCGTCGATTGGGATCGAACCCTACCTCTTGTCCTTTGTAGTCCAGTTCACTAACCACTGAGCTATCGCGGCTCCCCTGCGATTGATAATGCTTTATTTGAACTTATTAAAATTGACGTATAAAAGTGTATGTAGGAGGAGAATATGAACAAGATGAAGCGGAACCATAAGAATATTACACTAAATCATTATCATCATCATCGTGTGCCGTCTCCGCAACGAAGGTTGGCTACCATGGAGCGCCTTTCAGCTCTGTCTCTTGCTTTGATGGTGCTGGTTGTCATAGGCTTATTTGTCCATCTTTTGATGTTACTCGTCAATTTTAGTTTTGGTCTGCCTCTGCCTCTTTTACCTTGTATTTTACCTTCCAAGATTACTTTTATTAGGCTGTTGTGTCTTTTAACATGGCCCAAAAATTTCATTTGTCTTGTTTGAACACTTACACTAAATACGTGGTAGTAAATTGAGAAGATAATATGTCCGATATTAAATGTGTCGAAGCAGTAAAATTTATTTGTAAAAAAAATAGATGGAAACAAAATATTGGATAGGCAGGCAAAATATATTTTTATAGACACAAAAGATTATACAGTGAGAATGGACAATATTCAGAGCACAACTGTTATCTGGTATTTTAGTAGTCTTGATATATTTTTTGTTTAGTTGTAATTAGTGATAGTTTTTGATGAACATACTAACATCAAAACAAATAACACTAGGGCTAAAACTAAGAATAGCAAAATGTTATATCTTCTCAACATTCCCATATGGTGCAGAAACAAGGATATTAGACAAGAAAACAGAACAGAGAATTAAAGCCTTTGAAATGTGAATATATAGAAGAATAGGTAGAATTGGATGGAAAGAAAAGAAAACAAACGATGAAGTCTTAAAACAACTAAAAATGAAAAGAGAACTACTAAACACAATTCAAACAAGACAAATGCGATTTTTGGGTCATGTTAAAAGACACAACAGCCTACAAAAATAATCCTGGAGGGGAAAATACAAGGTAGCAGAGGCAGACCAAGACTAACATGGACGAGTAACATCAAAAGATGGACAAACCAGCCTATGACAACCTGCACCATCAAATGGTAGACAACCTTCGATGCGAAGATGGCACACGATGATGATGAATTAGTGATAAGAGATAGTGTCAAATTTATCAAAATTTTGAAATATTTCTTCTCATAGAAACACTGTTCTGCTAAAGAACCAATGGCACAGAAGTTAACTATTCTAAAATATAGTCATATCTTTGTGCAGTGTTACAAATGAGAAAAACTAAATATCCATCTCAAGAATAAGTGGAGTGTAGTTTCCTCGGGTCATATTTATTTGTAAATATAGTATATAGTGTAAATATAGCAACATTACAAGGATTAGAACTAAAACGTCACTTTTTAAATTAA
The DNA here is from genome assembly GCA_032433765.1 of Megaustenia siamemsis. Taxonomy (NCBI): domain Eukaryota; kingdom Metazoa; phylum Mollusca; class Gastropoda; order Stylommatophora; family Ariophantidae; genus Megaustenia; species Megaustenia siamemsis. Next base: position 17,251,441 of record JAVIAB010000117.1, read on the forward strand.
AATAAAGAGCTGTGTGAAACAATATAGTACAAAGAATTGGTAGGGAAAGTGAAATAGAAGCAGATCGTGGTGGAAGTTAGTGGAATAGAAGCAGATCTTGGTAGAAGTTAGTGAAATAGAAGCAGATCTTGGTAGAAGTTAGTGAAATAGAAGCAGATCTTGGTAGAAGTTAGTGGAATAGAAACAGATCGAGGTGGAAGTTAGTGGAATAGAAGCAGATCTTTGTGGAAGTTAGTGGAATAGAAGCAGATCTTGGTAGAAGTTAGTGGAATAGAAGCAGATCGTGGTAGAAGTTAGTGGAATAGAAGCAGATCGTGGTGGAAGTTAGTGGAATAGAAGCAGATGTTTGTGGAAGTTAGTGGAATAGAAGCAGATCTTGGTAGAAGTTAGTGGAATAGAAGCAGATCGTGGTGGAAGTTAGTGGAATAGAAGCAGATCGTAGTAGAAGTTAGTGGAATAGAAGTAGATCTTGGTAGAAGTTAGTGGAATAGAAGCAGATCGTGGTAGAAGTTAGTGGAATAGAAGCAGATGTTTGTGGAAGTTAGTGGAATAGAAGCAGATCTTTGTGGAAGTTAGTGGAATAGAAGCAGATCTTGGTAGAAGTTAGTGGAATAGAAGCAGATCTTTGTGGAAGTTAGTGGAATAGAAGCAGATCTTGGTAGAAGTTAGTGGAATAGAAGCAGATCGTGGTAGAAGTTAGTGGAATAGAAGCAGATCGTGGTGGAAGTTAGTGGAATAGAAGCAGATCTTTGTGGAAGTTAGTGGAATAGAAGCAGATCTTGGTAGAAGTTTGTGGAATAGAAGCAGATCGTGGTGGAAGTTAGTGGAATAGAAGCAGATGTTTGTGGAAGTTAGTGGAATAGAAGCAGATCGTGGTGGAAGTTAGTGGAATAGAAGCAGTTGTTTGTGGAAGTTAGTGGAATAGAAGCAGATGTTTGTGGAAGTTAGTGGAATAGAAGCAGATCGTGGTGGAAGTTAGTGGAATAGAAGCAGATGTTTGTGGAAGTTGGTGGAATAGAAGCAGATCTTGGTAGAAGTTGGTGGAATAGAAGCAGATCTTGGTAGAAGTTAGTGGAATAGAAGCAGATGTTGGTAGAAGTTAGTGGAATAGAAGCAGATCTTTGTGGAATTTAGTGGAATAGAAGCAGATCTTGGTAGGAGTTAGTGGAATAGAAGCAGATCTTTGTGGAAGTTAGTGAAATAGAAGCAGATCGTGGTGGAAGTTAGTGGAATAGAAGCAGATCTTGGTAGAAGTTAGTGGAATCGAAGCAGATCATGGTGGAAGTTAGTGGAATAGAAGTAGATCTTTGTGGAAGTTAGTGGAATAGAAGCAGATCGTGGTGGAAGTTAGTGGAATAGAAGCAGATCTTTGTGGAAGTTAGTGGAATAGAAGTAGATCTTTGTGGAAGTTAGTGGAATAGAAGCAGATCGTGGTGGAAGTTAGTGGAATAGAAGCAGATCTTTGTGGAAGTTAGTGGAATAGAAGTAGATCGTGGTGGAAGTTAGTGGAATAGAAGCAGTTTTTTGTGGAAGTTAGTGGAATAGAAGCAGTTTTTTGTGGAAGTTAGTGAAATAGAAGCAGATGTTTGTGGAAGTTAGTGGAATAGAAGCAGATGTTTGTGGAAGTTAGTGAAATAGAAGCAGATGTTTGTGGAAGTTAGTGAAATAGAAGTAGATCTTTGTGGAAGTTAGTGGAATAGAAGCAGATCGTGGTGGAAGTTAGTGAAATAGAAGTAGATCTTTGTGGAAGTTAGTGGAATAGAAGCAGATGTTTGTGGAAGTTAGTGAAATAGAAGTAGATCTTTGTGGAAGTTAGTGGAATAGAAGCAGATGTTTGTGGAAGTTAGTGAAATAGAAGCAGATGTTTGTGGAAGTTAGTGGAATAGAAGCAGATCGTGGTGGAAGTTAGCGGAATAGAAGCAGATCTTGGTGAAGGTTAGTGGAAACAGCGAGAACAATAATGTGGATGTGGCGTGGAACAACCAGAGAAATGAAGGCTATAGTGGAAGTGGAGGAACTGTGTTGGTTTACTATATGACGTCACAAAACGTGCCAGCCAGCCATTGACTGAATGAAAATTTTAAAAAAAGGAAGAAGTGGTATGGTAACAGCTTTACGAAGGTAAGAAACAAAACAAAATTAGAACGACATTTCGGCCGAGCAGACTTTCAGGTGGAATAATAAACAACACGAAAATATATATATAGATATACACATAAATCGAACTACATGGTGATAATATGCTGGACTCTCAAAAAAGGAAAATAAGTCACTTCCCTGTGGTTCGGGTTTTGGCCAGGAGCCGACTGAACTAGAATTGATAATGCCGGCTGACCGGGCGGGACACAGATGTGAAATACAGTAAAAGGGAAGGTTCTAAAAATATGTGGATGTGGGTACAAGATCAATGACTCTACTATTACTGGAAACATTTATTTGAGTATTATTCACAATAAGCGTATCCACACGGGATTTTTTGTTGTTGCAGGTGACAACATCTCTATTCCTTCCTTCCCTCCCCGAGGTCAGGCCCCGGGGTTGCCACTCGACCAAAGTCACCCTACTTTCACAGACGAAGTCTCTGGTATCTATTTTCAGAATCTGTGTAAATTCCAAAGTCGCGTTGATCCTATAGAAATTCACCCCATCTGGGAATTTAATCTGGATCCTTCTGGTCAGTACCTTAAATACAAACCACTCAGCCACAACACGTTTGTAACTTTGCATTATGTGTCTGAAAATGATGAATGTATGATAATTTCATATCATTGAAATCGTGGTTTAACGAATACAAATTGAGAACAGCACGATTACTACAGAAACAGCGATACCGTTATAAAAAAGAGGACGATAGACACTGATATTAACGTTGTTTGTCAGATAAACAGGGAAGTAATAATATCAACATAATGATTTTGGAATGTACCCTCATTTCGAAAAAAATTGCATGAAAAAGAATGCAGCGAAAAGAATGAAACGTATTATTTACATTACACAGAACGATTGTTCCTATCTGGGACTCTCAGACAACTGATCGGTAAGTTAAAACATCTCTTAAATTAAATATTAAAAAAAATTCTTATATTTATTTATTTTGCAACAAAACAATAATTAAAAAACAAAAACCCGACAGAAAAATAATTTACCTCCTTCTCATGTTTATGTTGCTCTCTCCATTGCTTATTGATTACTACCAGAGAATCAATCGCTGACGTCATGAAAGTAGTGGCATCTCGACATAGATCTGTTAGGGTGACTATGATTAACCAGAGGGCGCTGGGGGCCTCGTAGAGCGGCATGTCTAAATACGCTTATTACATTACGAACTTATTCGACTAGTCCAGCTCTATGGGGGAAACCCAGCCCAAGACTCGGCGCCTCAAAGCGCCAATTTTGACCCGTTTTCATATGAGGGAAAATAAAATAAAACCAGAAATGACCCAGACAAATATAGTTTTCTCCCCACTCTTTTTTTTAATGGCAGTTGCGGGCTAATATAACCTGGAAGATAGTTTGTGGTTGGACAGATCGTGCCACATCAAGAAGAAAATAGAAAAAAAAAAAAGAATATAAAAGTGGGGTGAGTGAAATTTGATTCTGAAGTAGCATAGAGAAGTGCCGAAAGGTAATTCATTATTTGTTTATTATTCCAAGTGAAGGGGAGCGAGTGACGTAGCCAGGATGCTTGTGTTAAAATCCTCCTGTCCAAATTATGCGCGAAACTTTTGGGTTTCTAATTACCAACAGCTGGAGAGAAACAATCATATTTTGGTTAAGGATTCGAATGGAACAGCTGGAGAGAAACAATCATATTTTTGTTAAGGATTCGAATGGAACAGCTGGAGCATGTGACAAATAAAAAGAAAATGGGGAAAGAAGAAATAGAGGAAAAGAGGATTTTGTGGAGGAGTTCAGCACCAGACTTGACAAACAAGACTTGACAAACCAGAATGACAAAAATGACTTGACAAACAAGACTTGACAAACAAGACGTGATAAACTAGACTTGACAAACAAGACTTGACAAACAAGACTTGACAAATAAAACTTGACAAACAAGACTTGACAAACAAGACTTGACAAATAAAACTTGACAAACCAGACGTGATAAACTAGACTTGACAAACAAGACTTGACAAATAAAACTTGACAAGCAAGACTTGACAAACAAGACTTGACAAGCAAGACTTGACAAACAAGACTTGACAAATAAAACTTGACAAGCAAGACTTGACAAGCAAGACTTGACAAACAAGACTTGACAAGCAAGACTTGACAAACAAGACTTGACAAATAAAACTTGACAAACAAGACTTGACAAACAAGACTTGACAAATAAAACTTGACAAACAAGACTTGACAAACAAGACTTGACAAATAAAACTTGACAAACCAGACGTGATAAACTAGACTTGACAAACAAGACTTGACAAATAAAACTTGACAAGCAAGACTTGACAAACAAGACTTGACAAGCAAGACTTGACAAACAAGACTTGACAAATAAAACTTGACAAGCAAGACTTGACAAGCAAGACTTGACAAACAAGACTTGACAAGCAAGACTTGACAAACAAGACTTGACAAATAAAACTTGACAAGCAAGACTTGACAAGCAAGACTTGACAAACAAGACTTGACAAACAAGACTTGACAAAAATGACTTGACAAACAAGACTTGACAAACATGACTTGATAAACAAGACTTTGACAAACCAGACTTGACAAAAATGACTTGACAAAAAAGACATGACAAGCAAGACTTGACAAAAAAGACTTGACAAACAAGACTTGACAAGCAAGACTTGACAAAAAGACTTCACAAACAAGACTTCACAAACAAGATTAGATAAACAAGACTTCACAAACCAGACTTGACAAACAAGAGTGAAAATAGAAGTAGTAGTACTACTGATTATTCTTCCAAGGGATTTGATCTCAACATAATAGTAGGTTAAATTAGAATTTCCTATGATGAAGGTCCACGCCTTGCTAGGTGTATGGGGAATATGGTGTTAGTATATCTTTTCCATGCACATTTTTGGGTGATGGGATTGTTGTCACTCCAGGTCGCCTCTACTTCCCAAAAAAATCGCAAGTACCTATTTTTAGATGCTGGGTAAGAGCTCCAAAACCTTGTCGGTCCGAAATCAAATTAACCGCATCTGAGAATTAAATCTGGATTCTTCTCATCAGGAAGCAAGCGCACTAACCATTCTACAATGATCTCGGCATGGATGAGAATTAATTCTTAGTTCTAGTGGAGATTAATGAAAGAAAAATATTCAGGGATCCAGTAAACACTTAAAGAAATCCCTGACAGTTAGGTAAAGGTATAACACTTGTATGGGCATCTTAGCACGCGAGTTTTTAACCCATATGTGCTCGGCCGGCTATCCAGAAGTGTTTGGAGACTCCTGTCTAGTGTCGCCTCAAGCATCATAACTCACAAGGGAGGCGCCATTTCTCACCTACCCAGAGTGCTACACTGGTACCAATTTTTGCCAGCGGCTGAGCCGAACGCGGAGGCATTTGTTCAAACCACAATTCACAGTGCTTCCAGTGGGAATCGCACACAGGTTGTCCTGAAAACTGCAAATATACTACTACATCCTGAAACTATTGTAATAGTATATAGACTAGGATAGAATAAATCACGTAATAGGAGAATGAGAGTTATAGCTTGCTTTGGATATGTTAGTAATTACCAAAACTAAGTAGAGATGGTAGTAGTGTTATACATACAAAGCAGTCACGGAAATAGAAGAGTAGCAAGTTTTGGGAATGGAAAATTGTAGCTGTTATTGGAGAGTTAAACTTGACTGTCACATGTCCAGAAATTGGATTGATAAACAAACTCGAGGGCAGGTATAGTTTGAGAGAGATGTCACTCTTAGGGTTCGTGTTAGCGTTATTTTTAAAACTCAATGGTTAGCTAGAATGTCAAGATTGAGATGTGTTTTGCAAAATTTGATACAACTCATCAAAAGATTAAATTCATATCCCAAGATGTGTTGAGAGGGCGTAGAGCCGAGATCAGCCTATACGTTATGGAAATGAGACAGATGTAGCTCAGTGGCTAATGAACTGGATTACAAAGGACAAGAGGTAGGGTTCGATCCCAACCGACGGCTTCCAGGTTCACCCAACCTTTAATGAGTACCGGCTTTTTTTTCTTTGAAAGCAAAGCGGCACGGGCGTAATGCCGATCATAATACTTCAAAAATCATGTGCCGAAGGTCTGTAAAATTTATGGTCACTAACACCATATTCCATATACGCCACTTGGCGTGACGGGGGTACTTTACTTACTTATTAACAGAATTAGACAGGGACACCGAGAGTGAACAACATAAAGAGAGAGAGAGATAGATAGATAGATAGATAGATAGATAGATAGATAGATAGATAGATAGATAGAGAGAGAGAGAGAGAGAGAGAGAGAGAGAGAGAGAGAGAGCAGCAACAATATATTTAATTAGGAATATCCACAGATAGATCAGATCAGGCAGGAAGATAGTTTAGTTCAGAAATGTTCCAAGTTAGATTTTGAAGTTTTTGTGTTCAAGAGAACAATAGTTGGTAGATTTAGAGTAGCATTGAATAAGTAAAAAGAGAATAGCAAGTGTAAAGCAAGATGAGTTGTAATATTTTTATGAAATGAAAGAGAATTAGAAATGTTCAGAAAATGCTTTAAGAGATGCCTCAAATAACTAACGGTGTTAACGGTGTCTTGAGCGCGTCCAGACCAAAAACATTAATTTTAGAATCAGAAAGTGTAAGTCTAGATGTACTCCACTAGTCCATTCACTTGTACAACGGACGATCTAATAAATTTGTGTAAGCAAAAATTCAGTCAGCGATTATTGATTGCATGTATCATGACAAGAAATTGTTAGTACGTCGTGTTGTGATCTGTGTGTAATTATGGAAATATCTAAAACAAAAAATGTTGGTCGCATATCCAGGACCTCGAGGATTAGAAGACAGTAAAATATAAAAATATGAATGAATAATGAATATAAAAAAACAAAGGTTCCCTTCACGTCTTGCTAGGCGTATAGTGAATATGGTGTTAGTAACCATGTTTTTCTATGACCACGGAACGTTTTTGGGTCATGTGGTCGGTATCACGCCAGACCGCCTTTACTTCCCTTTACTTTCCCGGAAAAAGAAGTCCCGTACCTATTTAAGCCTGAGTTGTTGTGATTGTTGTTGTTGACGGATTGCCACGAGTTGATGCGGGCAGGTTGCCCTTTGACTCATAAGATGTGGCGGGTCGTATTGGCTTTCTTGAAATTTCCGGCTCTTACTGGAGAGGTTGGAGTTCGTCTGTCTCAGGCTATGCTGGGAAACTACTTGTCCAGCCCAGAGGTACTGCAATACTGGGTCCTCTATATCAGCAACAGCCACCACTACATGGAACACGGCGATTCTAGCTTCTGTTAGCCAGTCTGGCTTGACGCAGACTGTTTCCAGGGGAGACCACGAGGAGGTAGAAGAACTGCTAGGTCTTGGTCAGTTGATGGTGCGCCGACCCTGCTATTGCGACCGCAGGTCGCAGACGGATTCTGCTGCCCCATTTAAGTCTTAGAAAACCGGGAAGCTGTCGATCGAAATCTTGACGTTAGTAGCTCAGCCCACTAACCACTGAGCTGTCTCCGCCCCTTTGAAGACAGTGTCAGATGTACAAATAAAAATAACATAAAATGTCCCTGATAAAGTGTGTGTCAGGTCGAAAGACGCAAACGTGGCCGCAAAAGGGATGATACTACGCGTGATAGCACCGGCAACAATACTGCATTCTAAGCCTCTAGCGCTTCGGATGATTCCACTGGCACGGGCGGTTGAGCAATTATGGATTTTAATTCGTTTGCGGTGATGCCGGAGCCTTCCATAACCAAATAACCAACCAACCTCTAGCGCCCCTCCAATAGTTGACTAGAAACCTCCGCCTTGTGTCGCGCATTCAGAAACTATGACGCGACAATATTTAACCACAGCCAACTTTAGAGAAGGCCAGCGCGCAAGACTACTAACGTGACCTCAGAGACAAATAATAATAAATGAATAGTATTTTAGAGGGAAACTTCCGAGGCGATAATCAGCGAATCATTTAGTGGAAGAGCTATGTTTATAGTACACGGAAACAATAATAAATAAACAGAAAAAAACAAAACAAACAAAGAACGATATATGGTCCGAAGCAGGATCGAACCCATACTCCTTGGCACAGCACCTTGCCACGAACAGCAAACGCTTGGAGCTAACAAGCTAAAAACTAATTAGCCGAGTTGGCAATGTGCCAAGGAGTACGGATTCGATCCTGCTTCGGACCATATATGTTTCTTTGTTGCTGTTTTTTTCTGTTGTTGATTATTCGTAATTTTTTTCCGAGTGCTGTAAACATACCTCTTCCTCTGAATTGATTTATTCATTTATGTGACCTCACCTGCCAGAGTTCATCTGTGCGAGCTCACAGATGGCTGACAGAAACCTACCCACAACCGTCCTTGCTTAATTCGCTGTCATTTGATTTTCCAAGAGCGTGAACTATGGTACCCATTTTTCTGGTGGCTGGATGGACATCAGCAGCTTTATGCAACGTCGGGTGATCAAACCGCCGAGGGTAGATATCGAGATCGAGTAGCCAAGTTGGGGGGAGAGTGGTTGAACAACAACATTAACGTTGCTCACAAATACATTATAATCACAGCTTGTTCATCATCATGTGCCATAATGGTTGGCGTAGGCGATCATGTCCCTCCACAATCTTCTATCTACAGTGCATCGTATCAGTTCTGTTGTTGACTGTTTTCCATGCCATGACACCAAGCTATCCAGTATTTTCTCTCTTTGTCGTCCGCGATCTCTCTTTCTTTTTATTTTGCCAGTTGTAACCAAGTATTCCAACTTTCCTCTTCTCATGATGTGTCCGAAAAATGTTTGTGTCTTTCTGATGTTTTTTTAGGAGCTGCCTTTTAGTGTTGGCCTCTTTGAGAACTTCCTCATTGGTCTTTTTAGCTGTCCAGGGAACCTTCAACATTCTTCTGAGAAATCCCATCTCTGTGGCCTCTAATCGTCTTTTCATTTGATTGTCTACTGTCCATGATTCGCTTCCATAGGTCAAAATCATCAGTTCTATATAGCACCGATGAACTCTCTTTCTCATTTCTATTGACATAGATTTGTTGCATAAGATATTTTTCATTTTCTGAAATGCCATTTTGGCCTGAGCTATTCTGCTTTTTATTTCTGTAGTACATCTTCCATCTGATGTTATTGTTGTGCCAAAGTATTTGACGCGTTGCACTTGTTTCAAATTTGTCCTGCTTATTTTGATGCTGCTTGCTGGTGATGATTGTCTCTTCTGAAATATTACTTCTGTTTTCCTACTATTCAGACCAAGCCCTTTCTTGTTGCTTTCTTTTACTATTATGTCTATCATTTCATCTTGTTGTTAAAGGAAACTAAAAGTTCATTTCCAGGCCAATGATGACGTGATGGAAGAAGCTCTTTTGTAAATTATTTATGATTTTATTTTATGGGCAACATAAGCTTTTGAGGGGCTGCGGATTTTTTATGGAACAAAGGATAAAATCAGGATAAGTTTATGACATCAGAAGAAACGAGTAGAGCAGGATTATTGAAAATAACGAGGCGGTGAGGGATTGTTTTATTTGGAAACGAGGGACGGTAAGGGAAAAAAAAATGTTAGTATGTGTTTATCCAACTTAATGGCGATAAGAAATGATTGTGAGACGAGGAGACGAGGAGGGGGGGGGGGGGGGTGAGAGATTATGTGAGTTGGTGCTAACAAAGAAGGCTCTTCTTGTGGCCTTCGCCAGTTCTATACCTGGACAAGTTGTATGGGGATGTCCTTGAGCTATTCACTGCTCAATTTAAATTATTCAGATTAATGTGTGAGCGGAAAGTGAAGAGGAAGAAGAAACAGAAGAGGACAACGATTAAAATGAAGAAGACAACGAATGAAAAGAGGAAGAAGAAGACAACGAATAAAAAGAGGAAGAAGAAGACAACGAATAAAAAGAGGAAGAAGAAGACAAATGAAAAGAGGAAGAAGAAGAAAACGAATGAAAACAGGAAGATGAAGAAGAAAACGAATAAAAAGAGGAAGAAGAAGACAACGAATAAAAAGAGGAAGAAGAAGACAAATGAAAAGAGGAAGAAGAAGAAAACGAATGAAAACAGGAAGATGAAGAAGAAAACGAATAAAAAGAGGAAGATGAAGAAAACAGCAAATCAAATGAGGAAGAAGAAGAAAACGAATGAAAAGAGGAAGATGAAGAAGAAAACGAATAAAAAGAGGAAGATGAAGTAAACAGCAAATCAAATGAGGAAGAAGAAGAAAACGAATGAAAAGAGGAAGATGAAGAAGAAGACAACGAATAAAAAGAGGAAGAAGAAGCAGAAGACAACGAATGAAAAGAAGACAAATAAAAAGCGGAAGAAGAAAAGACCGAATAAGTACCCCAAAAAAAGTGAGAAGAAGCAGAAGTTGAAAAAGTAGAAGGGGGGTAGGGGGAGGAAACAAAAAAGGAAGATACAAAATGAGAAGAGTAAAAAGAAGCAGACGAGGAAGAAAACCAAGAATTGGAGGTAGAGGAAGAAGCGGAAAAAGAGGACGATGACGAAGAATTTAAAGTAGAGGAAAAAAAGAAGCAAAAAAAAAAAAAAAGGAAAAGAAGATGAAGATGACGAAGACGTAAATTATACGTTGATAACAAAATAATAAAATTTAAAAAAAAAAAAAAAAGCAGAATAAATTATTTGTAAAATATCTAATTTCTTCAGACATTTTTTTTGTTCAATTCATGAAATTATGGAGTTGAAGCCCTGGTAATAAAAATGATAAATGTGTTCCTCTGTGTGGAAACGGTTGTAAGGGATGTATAATATAAAAAAAGTACCCCCGTCACGCCAAGTGGCGTGTAGGGAATATGGTGTTAGTGACTATACATTTTACAGACCTTCAGCACATGATTTTTGGGGTAATGTAGTCGGTATTACGCCCGTGCCGCTCTATTTTCCCAGAAAAAAAATCCGGTACCCATTTAAGGCTGGGTGAACCGGTAGCCGTCGATTGGGATCGACCCTACCGCTTGTCCTTTCTAGTCCAGTTCACTAACCACTGAGCTTTGTGAGGGATGTGCCTCCATACAATTCAGAGGAAGATGTATGTTTACAGCACTCGGAAAAAAAATGACAAATAATCAACAACAGAAAAAAAAAAACAAAGAAAAATATATGGTCCGAAGCAGGATCGAAACCGTACTCCTTGGCACAGCGCCTTGCCACGAAAAGCCAAACGCTAGGCAACACTGCCAACTCGGCTAACTAAAAAAATAGCCATCATTGGCAAATGATGCATGATCATTATATATTTTATAATTATATATTAAATACCTATTTAGTCAGCTGAGTGTAGATTAATTTTTTAAAACATTAACATTTTTGTCTATGAAATCTGTACCTCTAAATTTATTAAAAAAACCTGAAGTACTGAAAGAGTTTAATTGACTTGTGACGTGGTCAGTATCACGTCAGGCAGCTCTACTCTCCTAGAAGGATCAGGTACCCATTAAAGGCTGACTGTCAAGGAGGGTCTTGATTGAATTCCCACAAATTGTGAGCTTTTGCTTGATAGACACGACTTTGGGACTCCCCCAGCTCCAGCAGTTAGTAGAAAACTAACATGGTGTTATACTGACCATATCACCCATAATTGTTCATAGAAAACTAACATGGTGTTATACTGACCATATCACCCATAATTGTTCATAGAAAATTAACATGGTGTTATACTGACCATATCACCCATAATTGTTCATAGAAAACTAACATGGTGTTATACTGACCATATCACCCATAATTGTTCATAGAAAACTAACATGGTGTTATACTGACCATATCACCCATAATTGTTCATAGAAAACTAACATGGTGTTATACTGACCATATCACCCATAATTGTTCATACGTTCATAACAAAATATAGACACTATTATTATATAATAATCGCGGGGGAGCCGAGATAGCTCAGTGGTTAGTGAATTCGACTACAAAGGACAAGAGGTAGGGTTCGATTCCAACCGACGGCTCCCGGGTTCACCCAGCCTTAAATGGGTATCGGATTTTTTCTGGGAAAGTAAAGCGGCACGGGCGTAGTACCGACTACATTACCCCAAAAATCATGTGCTGAAGGTCTGTAAAATTTATTGTCACTAACGCTCTTTACTTGTTACTACATATGATGTGGCAAGTAACACCTCATTTTTGTTTCAATTTATTGAAGGACAGTGGGGGATTGACACAATTGTGGAAACGAGGAGACGACGAGGGTTTACAAACTAGAGCGAATGAGGGTCTGATGAAAAACAAATATTGTAGTTAAATGACGTGGAGAGACCCAACGGGAGGCAACTGAAAATAAAATATGATAAATAAGTGAGGAACAACGACCCACAAAAGGTTGTTAATTTTAAACACAAGGGGAACTAAGCGGTCTATAGCAGCGATGGCTAAATGGTGGCCCGTGGACCAGATCAGGCCCACCAGTCTATTTTCTTGGCCATTGAAGTGCCCACAGAAATTACTATGTTAAATACAAATATCTAAAAACCAAATTTTTGGTAAAGCTTAATGTAAATGTTGATGTTACTCGTCCATGTTAGTCTTGGTCTGCCTCTGCATCTTTTACCTTGTATTTTCCCTTCCAAGATTACTTTTATTAAGCGGGTGTGTCTTTTAACATGCCCCAAAAATATCATTTGTCTTGTTTGAATTGTGTTTAGTAGTTTTTTTTTAAAATCTTTATTTGTTTTAAGACTTCATCATTTGTTTTGTTTTCTTTCCTCCAATTCTACATATTCTTCTATAAATCCACATTTCAAAGGCTTCAATTTTCTGTCCTGTTTTCTTGTCTAATGTCCATGTTTCTGCACGATACAGGAAAGTTGAAAAGATATAACATTTTGACATTCTTAGTTTTAGCCTTCGTGTTATTTGTTTTGATGTTAGTATATTTTTCATGACATTAAAATTACTTTTTGCCATTCCAACTTTTTAAAAATAAACAACAAAATATACCTAAGACCTTTATTTCAGATGTACATTTCCCATCACTGGTTGGAGTATGTCTTAGGAAGTTGGACATAAGTAGTAGGTAATTATCTTGTTACAATTGAAAAAAAAAAATGTAGTCAAAGTGCAAGTTTAATTTATATATTACTAAATCACATAAAGTCTCTCTGATGATATTCAAAAATAATTTAAAAAAATGTCTGAGTGCTGTAAACCATACATCTTCCTCCTATGATTCGCTGAATTATCGCCTCGGAAGTTATCCTCTGTAATCATCATCATCATGCGCCATACCGGTTAGCGTAGGTAATCATTGCCTCCCACAATCTTCTATCCACAGTGCATCGTACCAGTTCTGTTGTTGACTGTTTTCCATGCCATGACACCAAGCTATCCAGCATTTTCTCTCTTTGTCGTCCGCGATCTCTTTCCTTTTTATTTTGCCAGTTGTAACGAAGTATTCCAACTTTCCTCTTCTCAGGATGTGCCCGAACAATGTTGATTGCTTTTTGGTCCCTCTATAATAATATTAATGTATTATTATTGTCTCCGGATACTCAAAAGTTTGGCTCTCTGGTCCTGACCTCGACTATAGAACATATCTCGATGAACATTAAGTTGGCCACCACTGGTCAAGATGTAAGGCAGTGGCTTCTGGACAGGAAGGTTCCGGGTTCGAATCGACCACAGACAATAGACATTTGTAACTTTGAATCCGTGGTTTTTTCTCCTCGTGGCTTAACTCTCCATTGGTCTCTAAGTAGTGAGATCTGATGTGTAACCCTCATAGATGGCGGCGAAATACATGTGGTCCTGTTTGCTCTCGCGCACGTTACGAACTCTTGGCAGTTAAAACTAAGGTGAACATATTTTATAATGCCTCACATCAAATCCTCTCATAGTTAAAATAATGCTTCACATTCAATCCTCTTATAGTTAACATAATGCCTCACATTCAATCCTCTCATAGTTAACATAATGCCTCACATCAAATCCTCTCATAGTTAACATAATGCCTCACATCAAATCCTCTCATAGTTAAAATAATGCTTCACATTCAATCCTCTTATAGTTAACATAATGCCTCACATCAAATCCTCTCATAGTTAAAATAATGCTTCACATTCAATCCTCTCATAGTTAACATAATGCCTCACATCAAATCCTCTCATAGTTAACATAATGCCTCACATCAAATCCTCTCATAGTTAAAATAATGCTTCACATTCAATCCTCTTATAGTTAACATAATGCCTCACATTCAATCCTCTCATAGTTAACATAATGCCTCACATCAAATCCTCTCATAGTTAACATAATGCCTCACATCAAATCCTCTCATAGTTAAAATAATGCTTCACATTCAATCCTCTTATAGTTAACATAATGCCTCACATCAAATCCTCTCATAGTTAAAATAATGCTTCACATTCAATCCTCTCATAGTTAACATAATGCCTCACATCAAATCCTCTCATAGTTAACATAATGCCTCACATCAAATCCTCTCATAGTTAAAATAATGCTTCACATTCAATCCTCTTATAGTTAACATAATGCCTCACATTCAATCCTCTCATAGTTAACATAATGCCTCACATCAAATCCTCTCATAGTTAACATAATGCCTCACATCAAATCCTCTCATAGTTAAAATAATGCTTCACATTCAATCCTCTTATAGTTAACATAATGCCTCACATCAAATCCTCTCATAGTTAAAATAATGCTTCACATTCAATCCTCTCATAGTTAACATAATGCCTCACATCAAATCCTCTCATAGTTAACATAATGCCTCACATCAAATCCTCTCATAGTTAAAATAATGCTTCACATTCAATCCTCTTATAGTTAACATAATGCCTCACATTCAATCCTCTCATAGTTAACATAATGCCTCACATCAAATCCTCTCATAGTTAACATAATGCCTCACATCAAATCCTCTCATAGTTAACATAATGCCTCACATCAAATCCTCTCATAGTTAACATAATGCCTCACATCAAATCCTCTCATAGTTAAAATAATGCTTCACATTCAATCCTCTTATAGTTAACATAATGCCTCACATTCAATCCTCTCATAGTTAACATAATGCCTCACATCAAATCCTCTCATAGTTAAAATAATGCTTCACATCCAATCCTCTCATAGTTAACATAATGACTCACATCCAATCCTCTCATAGTTAACATAATGTTTCACATCCAATCCTATCATAGTTAACATAATGTTTCACATTCAATCCTCTTATAGTTAACATAATGCTTCACATCCAATCCTCTCATAGTTAACATAATGCTTCACATCCAATCCTCTCATAGTTAACATAATGCTTCACATCAAATCCTCTCATAGTTAACATAATGCCTCACATTCAATCCCCTCATAGTTAACATAATGCTTCATATCCAATCCTCTCATAGTTAACATAATACTTCACATCCAATCTGCAGAATCTCTATACTAGCAGAATCTGATCCATATTTCAATATCTGCTAGTCTAAACACGATTCTGACTTCTATAGTCTGTTTTCAGTTCAGATCATATTTTAACACGACTATGAACTCTTTCCAGTATCTTGCATCCGTAGCTAAATTTGGTTTAATTCATTTCGTCTGCATCATACATAGTTCAAGTATAATCCAACCTCACAACTACTTCTTTTCATAATCCCTCCATTTAATAGTAACTTCGGACCTCTTGGATATCTTCCTATCACTACATTTACTCTCCTAGGTTCCTTCTTGAGAGCCCCTATCGCTTATACCGTCAGCCGTCGAATGCCCAAACCTACTCGTGTTTGTCACATTAAGTAGCCCAGTCGAACCTCGAAATTCACGCTTTAGCCGTGACCTTTATGAGTACATGCTCATTCAATCTCTTTGTCTTCCTCAGGTAACACCACTCTCAATTATTCTTATATATTTTCTTCCCTGCTTTTCATGTAAAATAATTCTCGTTTTTGTCGTCTCCCCTTCTTCCCAAGTGAGATAACTCTCCTCAGATCACTACTCGTTTATCCCAGGGTCGCAACCAAACTTTGACAAGGACACCGAGATTATTGTCGTGTGCCTACTCAGTGGTTAGGAATAATAAAATGACATCATTCACATCGACGTAATAGCTGTTAGTACATAAACAAGTCCCTACAGAATAGCGATAATTCTCTTCTCATTTATCATCTAATATAAATCCCATCATGGAATCAGAGGTTACCAGACTTGTACGACTGTCACGAGGGCGGCAATAATATATGATAATATATATATATAAAAGCAGAGAACCGCTGATGTCAAAATGTTGGGATCCACTGGGTTAAATTATTGAAACAGCTTTTTAAAGCATGAAAATAGAAACATCGAAGTGATGAAATAATACTGTCTAACAGAAGAAAGAATGTGATTGAGAAAAGAAAAGAATAAACAAGTAAAATGAAAGGAAGAATGTATATTTATACAAAATATTTTTTTTTTTTAATATCAATAATAGAAATATTCGGACAGCATTACGCATGTCACATCAATGCGAGCACCCCCGCAATGATATCGAATTATGTATCCATTTATGAACTCTCAGATATCGCGTACTTACTCCCACACACCGTTTTGAGTCTCCTATAGCTTCCTCTTTTCCTCTGATCTCTTTTATCTTATCCCTTGATAATTTCTATTTCTGATCTAAATAATTGGTTGTTCGCAAAGACAATGTTCACTGCAGGACAGTAGAGCGGGCGAGCGTAATTATCAATCCTATACTTGAAAGGCTAAAGATCAACCGAAAATAATGTGTCATTTTTTTGGCTCTTTGTGATAAAGATAACGAAATAGCTAGAGATAATGCTCTAAACATTGTCTCATCCCTGTGGTAGGTATGGTTTTGTCCACAAAAAGTAACACAGCACAATGAAGAATAATTTAACCGAAAATAAAACAAGAGCCATAACTGGTATTTAATTTTCTTAAGTGTGGATGGAATTCCCCATAATCTAGTGAATGATCATCAAAGGGTTTTTAAAAGTATAAACAGAGAATTTGAACTTTAAGCGCACACATATAAATAAATGAATTAGTATTGATGACTAAACACAGAGCGGGAATCTAGATTCAGAATTATTTTGTTGTAAATGGAAGTAATAGACTTCTGTCTGAAATGGGAGATTTTTGAAAGATCTACGCATAATCTAAACTTAAAATTAGTCCGAGTGAGTAGTGAGAAAGCATATAAAAGTGGAGTAAAGAGCCCCGTCACGCCAAGTGACGTATAGGGAATATGGTGTTAGTGACCATAATTTCTATAGACCTTCGGTTTACTAATTTTTAGGTGATGTGGTCGGTATTACTCCCGTGCCGTTTTACGTTCCCAGAAAGAAAAAAAAATTTCGGTACACTTTTTTTTTTTTTTTTTTTTTTTTTTTTTTTGCATTCGCCAGCCTTTTACCTTTGACCTTTGACGAAGTCCCTAGAGACTAGGCACTGAATTTTGCTGTTAATCAGTTTTTTTCCCTGGCAGCCGTGTGCACAGGGGTCCCTCCCCTCACAGACAGATAACTCCGACTTCGGAGGTACTCATAATTTTCACCGTCCACGAGTAACTGACGTTTCAAGCCGGGCCTCGCTGATGAGACCAGGGGTGGTTGCCGCAGAGAGAAATCATAAATAAAAATCCAAACTTGCGCAGCCGGGATTTGAACCCACAACATCTCTGTCTCGAGGCCGGCGTCTTTGCCTCGAGACCAACCAGTCCCCCGGTATACATTTAAGGCTGGGTGAGCCCGGAAGCCGTCGATCAGGACCGAACCCGACTTCTTGTCCCTTAGTAGTCCAGTTCACTAACCACTGAGCTATCGCGGTTCCCTGAGAAATCTTATAAATACAATAATTTAGTCGTTCATCATTAATTTAGTAGTTGATTTGTGATTAAGCAGAATACATCATCACCATCATCAAGTACCGGACCTGCTGGAGTAGGTGACCATGTCTCTCCACAATTTTCAATCTCGACAGTTATTTATCATTTCTGCTGTTGACCTTCTGCCAAGCCATTCTCTTAAAAAAAAAGTAAAATACCACAGTCACGCCAAGTGGCTTATAGGGAATATGGTGTTAGTGACTATAAATTTTACAGACCTTCGGCACATGATTTTTAGGGTAATGTGGTCGGTATTACGCCCGTGCCGCTTCACTTTCCCAGAAAAAATCAGGTACCCATTAAAGTGGGTGAAACCGGAAGCCGTCGGTTGGAATCGAACCCTACCCCTTGTCCTTTGTAGTCCAGTTCACTAACCACTGAGCTATCGCGGCTACCCCATTCTCTTAAGCTGTCTGGTATCTTTTGTCTTTGCTTCCCTATATCTCTTTGTCCCTCAATTTTCCCAGTTGTTACTATATATTCCAGCTGTTCACTTCTCATTACATGTCCCAAAAAAATGATGATTATTTCTTCATAATATTGGAAATTAGCTCTCTCTTTGCTTTGGCCTCTTTCAGAACATTTTCATTTCTCTTCTTAGCTGTCCATGGTATTCTCAAAATTTTTCTGTAAAACCAAATTTCTACAGACTCCAGGTATATTCGTGTCTGTTGTCCTATTGTCCATGATTCACATCCATATGTTAAGACTTGCTCTACATAACATTTAAAAACTCTTTTTCTTGTTTCTATTGTCAAAAATGGATTGTATAGTATCTTCCTCATTTTTTTTTTGGAAAGCTGCTTTTTTTTTTACCTGAGCCATTCTACATCTCACCTCTGGTGTACATCTACCATCAGAGGTTAACATAGTTCCTAAATATTTAAATAGATATTATCTAGTACGACAAAAACTGTTGCTTTTAAGAAATCTTAATTGACATCCTCGCTGGCTCCCCCATCTGGTTGTATAATGCTTGCCCCTTATATGAATGTGTTTGCTGCTGAAAGTGCCTTCCTGATTTACTTGTGCTATTTTTTTTATCTAGATGTATGACCTTCCTGATTTACTTGTGCTATTTTTTTTATCTAGATGTATGACCTTCCTGATTTACTTGTGCTATTTTTTTTATCTAGATGTATGACCTTCCTGATTTACTTGTGCTATTTTTTTTATCTAGATGTATGACCTTCCTGATTTACTTGTGCTATTTTTTTTATCTAGATGTATGACCTTCCTGATTTACTTGTGCTAGTTTTTTTTATCTAGATGTATGACCTTCCTGATTTACTTGTGCTAGTTTTTTTTATCTAGATGTATAGTCTTCCTGATTTACTTGTGCTAGTTTTTTTTTATCTAGATGTATGACCTTCCTGATTTACTTGTGCTAGTTTTTTTATCTAGATGTATAGTCTTCCTGATTTACTTGTGCTAGTTTTTTATCTAGATGTATAGTCTTCCTGATTTACTTGTGCTAGTTTTTTATCTAGATGTATGGCCTTCCCGATTTACTTGTGCTAGTTTTTTTTATCTAGATGTATGACCTTCATGATTTACTTGTGCTAGTTTTTTATCTAGATGTATGGCCTTCCTGATTTACTTGTGCTATTTTTTTTATCTAGATGTATGACCTTCCTGATTTACTTGTGCTATTTTTTTTATCTAGATGTATGACCTTCCTGATTTACTTGTGCTATTTTTTTTATCTAGATGTATGACCTTCCTGATTTAATTGTGCTAGTTTTTTTTTATCTAGATGTATGACCTTCCTGATTTACTTGTGCTAGTTTTTTTTTATCTAGATGTATAGTCTTCCTGATTTACTTGTGCTAGTTTTTTTTTTATCTAGATGTATGACCTTCCTGATTTACTTGTGCTAGTTTTTTTTATCTAGATGTATAGTCTTCCTGATTTACTTGTGCTAGTTTTTTATCTAGATGTATAGTCTTCCTGATTTACTTGTGCTAGTTTTTTATCTAGATGTATGGCCTTCCCGATTTACTTGTGCTAGTTTTTTTATCTAGATGTATGACCTTCATGATTTACTTGTGCTAGTTTTTTATCTAGATGTATGGCCTTCCTGATTTACTTGTGCTAGTTTTTTTTATCTAGATGTATGACCTTCATGATTTACTTGTGCTAGTTTTTTATCTAGATGTATGGCCTTCCTGATTTACTTGAGCTAGTTTTTTTTATCTAGATGTATGGCCTTTCTGATTTACTTGAGCTAGTTTTTTTATCTAGATGTATGACCTTCCTGATTTACTTGTGCTAGTTTTTTTATCTAGATGTATGACCTTCATGATTTACTTGTGCTAGTTTTTTTATCTAGATGTATGACCTTCCTGATTTACTTGTGCTAGTTTTTTTATCTAGATGTATGGCCTTCCTGATTTACTTGTGCTAGTTTTTTATCTAGATGTATGGCCTTCCTGATTTACTTGTGCTAGTTTTTTTATCTAGATGTATGGCCTTCCTGATTTACTTGTGCTAGTTTTTTTTATCTAGATGTATGACCTTCATGATTTACTTGTGCTATTTTTTTTTATCTAGATGTATGACCTTCCTGATTTACTTGTGCTAGTTTTTTTATCTAGATGTATGGCCTTCCTGATTTACTTGTGCTAGTTTTTTTTATCTAGATGTATGACCTTCCTGATTTACTTGAGCTAGTTTTTTTTATCTAGATGTATGACCTTCCTGATTTACTTGAGCTAGTTTTTTTTATCTAGATGTATGACCTTCCTGATTTACTTGAGCTAGTTTTTTTTATCTAGATGTATGGCCTTCCCGATTTACTTGAGCTAGTTTTTTTTATCTAGATGTATGGCCTTCCTGATTTACTTGTGCTAGTTTTTTTTATCTAGATGTATGGCCTTCCTGATTTACTTGTGCTAGTTTTTTTTATCTAGATGTATGACCTTCATGATTTACTTGTGCTAGTTTTTTATCTAGATGTATGGCCTTCCTGATTTACTTGTGCTAGTTTTTTTTATCTAGATGTATGGCCTTCCTGATTTACTTGTGCTAGTTTTATTTATCTAGATGTATGACCTTCATGATTTACTTGTGCTAGTTTTTTATCTAGACGTATGGCCTTCCTGATTTACTTGTGCTAGTTTTTTTTATCTAGATGTATGACCTTCATGATTTACTTGTGCTAGTTTTTTATCTAGATGTATGGCCTTCCTGATTTACTTGTGCTAGTTTTTTATCTAGATGTATGGCCTTCCTGATTTACTTGTGCTAGTTTTTTATCTAGATGTATGGCCTTCCTGATTTACTTGTGCTAGTTTTTTATCTAGATGTATGGCCTTCCTGATTTACTTGTGCTAGTTTTTTATCTAGATGTATGGCCTTCCTGATTTACTTGTGCTAGTTTTTTATCTAGATGTATGGCCTTCCTGATTTACTTGTGCTAGTTTTATTTATCTAGATGTATGACCTTCCTGATTTACTTGTGCTAGTTTTTTTTATCTAGATGTATGTATGTGGGTGTTTTTTTAAAATTTAAATTAAATCCTATTTGTTGATTGCAGTTGTGATATATGTTTGTTTCCCCTAGATATTTAAAATTGTAAATAATCTTTATTTCATTCTCAAATTCAAAGCATCGCAATACATAATAATGATTACATTTATACAATTCAATGATGAAAGTGAAAGATGTTATGTATATTTTTGGTGTAGTAAGGAGGTCAATAGGACATAACATCACACGACCAAACAGATTATGAGACTATTTGTAAATACAGGAGTTTTCTCTTATAAAACTATTATAGATGTGACGAGTAACATCAAAAGATGGACAAATCAACCGATGACAACCTGCACCATCAAAGCAAGAGATAGAGCAAAATGGCGCTCCATGGTAGCCAACCTTCGTTGCGGAGACGGCACTCAATGATGATGATAGATGTGAACACATCGCTAATTTTGTTCAAATTTTTTTTTAAGACAAAAAATTTTGTGAAATATATTATATTACAAATCTTCTTTATTTTGCGATAATCTAGTCCTTCGTATTTCTCTGTGAGAATACTTGTTCAATATTGATCAAATTCACTAAAAAATTGATCGCAGTAGTTTACTGATTTGAAGTTTTTTAATCAACCAATTTATAATCTTTGTTAACAATCTTTTTTTTCCAATTTGTTAATAATCAAATTTGCCTGTCTCCTTTATCAATAAGAACATTCCAATCTTTACTCCTGTCCATAATTAATGTACCGATTTGTCTCCCTTACACACGATCAATTTCTCAATTTGCCTCCCTTATTTGCTTATTTATCCAATTTATCTGCTTCTCTCCCTTATTATCGATCAATCTCTACATTTAATCGATAATTCGGCGTTCTCTAAACCGGGGAATCACTGTAGGGTCAAAAGTTTTTTGTTTTTTTGTTTTCTATTGGGGGTGTATTACATATGGATACGTACACCTCATGGTCACTGCACTAGACAAGGGTCCTTTATTCTCCGGTCTTATATGTCCTCTCGACAGATCACTGCACTAGACAAGGGTCCTTTATTCTCCGGTCTTATATGTCCTCTCGACAGATCACTGCACTAGACAAGAGTCCTTTATTCTCCGGTCTTATATGTCCTCTCGACAGATCACTGCACTAGACAAGGGTCCTTTATTCTCCGGTCTTATATGTCCTCTCGACAGATCACTGCACTAGACAAGGGTCCTTTATTCTCCGGTCTTATATGTCCTCTCGACAGATCACTGCACTAGACAAGGGTCCTTTATTATCCGGTCTCATATATCCTCTCGACAGATCACTGCACTAGACAAGGGTCCTTTATTCTCCGGTCTTATATGTCCTCTCGACAGATCACTGCACTAGACAAGAGTCCTTTATTCTCCGGTCTTATATGTCCTCTCGACAGATAACTGCACTAGACAAGGGTCCTTTATTCTCCGGTCTTATATGTCCTCTCGACAGATCACTGCACTAGACAAGAGTCCTTTATTCTCCGGTCTTATATGTCCTCTCGACAGATAACTGCACTAGACAAGGGTCCTTTATTCTCCGGTCTTATATGTCCTCTCGACAGATCACAGTAATGATATAAAGCAGTAAAACATTGTTGTCTTTTCCTCTCTTCTTTTACTAACATCATCCATAATCAATGTCTCCACTTGTCATGATCACTAACTCAATTTGTTTACTATTTCCATAATCAATGTCTCCACTTGTCATGATCACTAACTCAATGTGTCTACTATTTCCATAATCAATGTCTCCACTTGTCATGATCACTAACTCAATGTGTCTACTATTTCCATAATCAATGTCTACACTTGTCATGACCACTAACTCAATTTGTCTACTTTGTCCATAATCAATGTCTCCACTTGTCATGACCACTAACTCAATTTATCTACTTTCCATAATCAATGTCTCCACTTGTCATGACCACTAACTCAATTTGCCTATTTTGTCCATAATCAATGTCTCCACTTGTCATGACCACTAACTCAATTTGCCTATTTTGTCCATAGTCTTCACTTGTCATGACCACTAACTCAATTTGCCTATTTTGTCCATAATCAATGCCTCCACTTGTCATGACCACTAACTCAATTTGCCTATTTTGTCCATAATCAATGCCTCCACTTGTCATGACCACTAACTCAATTTGCCTATTTTGTCCATAATCAATGCCTCCACTTGTCATGACCACTAACTCAATTTGCCTATTTTGTCCATAGTCTTCACTTGTCATGACCACTAACTCAATTTGCCTATTTTGTCCATAATCAATGCCTCCACTTGTCATGACCACTAACTCAATTTGCCTATTTTGTCCATAATCAATGTCTCAACTTGTCATGACCACTAACTCAATTTGCCTATTTTGTCCATAATCAATGTCTCAACTTGTTATGACCACTAACTCAATTTATCTACTTTCTCCATAATCAATGTCTTCATTTACCTAATGTATCCATAATAAATGTCTTAATTATTCTGCTTTGGCCATAATGTATGTCTTCATTTATCTACTGTGTCTATTATCAATTTTCATTTATCTACTGAGTCTATTATGAATGTCTGCATTTATCTGCTTTGTACTTATTTGATGTCTTCATATATCTACTTTGTCTAAAATCAATGTCTTCATTTGTCATAATCAGTAATGCAATTTGCCTACTCTAACCGTAATCAATGTCTTCATATACCTGTTTTCCCCATAATCAGAGCCTATATTTGTCTTCTTATCAAACGTCAGTGTCGGCAAGAGCAATACAGATCATTCAGCTTTCAACATATCGGTTATAATAATAAACTACAGTGTGAGAAATGCATGATATTAAAAGTGGCGAACTGACTTACTACACAACTACTGATAAGACCAGTGCCGATATATGAGGATGTTTGCATGGCTTCCTTGAGGAAGTTCTCTAACAGTGAAGGAAACTGAGGAAATCTGGCTGCAGATCGTAGAACATGGAGAACCAAAAAAAAAATGGCACAGCATCTTTGGAGGCAGTGCTGATATCTCATTCAGAAGACAAAAGTCGCAGGAGAAAGGAAACGAGGCCAGGCACTACGAATACATCTTGTTCGTTTTGTGGATGGATCTCTGTCCAAAATTGGCAGATTCAGCCAACGAGAGCCTGCTACAACAGCATATAACATCTCTAGATAAAAGCTGCACAAACTACAGTATGAAAATTAACACAGAGTTAATTAGATTAACAGAGGCTATGAGAATAAGCAAAATAAGACACCCATTAAACATTAAGATCGAAGATAAAGAAATAAAACAAGTAATGGAATTCAAGTATTTGGTCACAATGTTCACAGAAGATGGAAAACTAGACAGAGAAATTGACATGAGAATACAAAAAGCAAATGCTGTCACATACCAGCTTTCACCATTGCTAAGACATCCAAACATGTCTATGCCAGCTAAACAACAAATGATAAATAGCATTTTCATACCAACTTTGTGCTATGAAAGTCAAACATGGACCCTTTCTAAATCACAATTAAGAAAGATCAATACATGTGAGATGCGATGCTTGAGAAAAGTAATAAACAACACAAGAAGAGATAGAGTCCCAAATGAAAGCATAAAAAATGGTAGGAACAAAACCCTGCCAAGTATATATATAGAACAACAACTTAAATGGTTTGGCCACCTGTTCAGAATGAACCCTTATCAATCACCATCAAGGGCGTTCTTCTCGAGAATGCATGGAAAAAGACCAAGAGGAAGACCCACAAGACGATGGATAGATGCAGTAATAGAGACATGTAACAAAAAGGAAAATCACTAATTCAAACAGTTCGAGCAGCTCAAGAACGACAAATAATATAAACCACGACACCTTTTATGTAGGTATCAGTGAAAAGAGAAAAGAAGAAAGAAGTTACAATATATTCCAGTTGTTCTCTTCTCATTACATGGCCAAAAAATGATGATTGTTTCTTCCTAATATTGGAAATGAGCTCTCTTTTTGCTTTGACCTCTTTCAGAATATTTTCATTACTCTTCTTAGCTGTCCATGGTATTCTAAACATTCTTCTGTAAAACCAAATTTCTACAGACTCCAGTGATTTTCTTGTCTGTTGTTCTATTGTCCTTGATTCACATCCATATGTTAAGACTGACTCTACATAACATTTAAGAACTCTTGTTTTTGTTTCTATTGTCAAAAATGTATTGCTTAGTATCTTCCTCATTTTTTAAAGGACATATATATATATATACTGAAAATACAACATTTGGCAGTTACTGCATAATAGTAATAATAATAATAATAATAATAATAATAATAATAATAATAATAATAAATATAATAATACTGCATACAGCAGTTCAGGGGGGAAATGATTCCTCTTCTACAGCGATCAGCTTTCGATATACATTTAGACCGACAAGGGTCACAAACAACAAAAGGGTGCATTTAGAAAATGATTAACTGTTGAAAGAAATGAAGAAAGACAAATGTGAAACCTTAGCTATAACGGAAACAATGACAGAAAGGTCATGCTTGTCAGGGTTGTTGAGGAATGTTAAAATAAGTAATTAATCGTTATTTTTTTTCTTCCCTTATTTCTACTTATTTAATTGTTACCTCCTTTTTATTCGTTTTCTTGTTTTTTTTTGCTGTTTCTTTTGCTTTCCGGTTTTCTTCTTCCTTAACTTTTCTTTCTTCCTTTCATTTTCATTCTTCATCTGCTTTTTCTTTTCCTATCTTCTTTTCTTCATAGTTTTCTCCTTTACCTTTTTTTCTAATTTCCTATTGCATTAACTGGGACAATTGCAGGACCAAGAGATAGAGGGATGCAAAGAGAAACAATAACACAGACAGCTTAGGAGAATAGCTTGGCAGAAGGTCAACAACAGAAATGATAAATAACTGTCGAGATTTACAGTTGTGGAGAGACATGATCACCTGCGCCAGCAGGCATGGTACTTGATGCTTCCTTGCGTTCGCCCGATGACTAAAGAATCACACCTCTTCGTCATCCGCCCTTAATAGGATGTTAAATGGGCGTGTTTGCGTTATGTTGTGGTTTGCAGTGAAACTGTAATATTTGCGCCTTTCGGTCCAGCACATCCGACTTCAGCACGATGGTACTTGATGATGATGATGTCATTACCGGGAGTCAAGCTCATATAAGGACACGTGGATGGTATTTATTTGCACGCTTCATTAATGAAGGTGTACTTCCACACATTGGTAATCAACCCGTACAAAATCTAATGTTCTCTGTAGTGTAACTTCATGTCTTACACTGTGACTAAACTAAATAGGTTTTTATATATTTTGATAGTTTCTCTTATCTCATTAAGGCAACGGCAGACGGTGAGTTCGAAACTTGAGGAGGCCGGGGCGTGAGGCAGAACTTTTAGGTTGATCATTAACCTGGTAAGGGAGTCGCGGTAGCTCAGTGGTTAGTGAACTTGACTACAAAGGACAAGAGGCAGGGTTCAATACCAACCGACGGCTTCCAGGTTCACCCAGCCTTTAATGGGTACCGGATTTTTTTCTGGGAAAGTAAAGCGGCACGGGTGTAATGCCGACCATATTACCTCAAAAATCATGTGCCGAGGGTCTGTAAAATTTATGGTCACTAACACCATATTCCCTATACGCCACTTGGCGTGACGGGGGCACTTTACTTTTTTTTTACTTTTATTAACCTGGTAATTTGCCAAAAAATGTATGATTGTTTCTTCCTAATATGGGAAATTAGCTCTCTCTTTGCTTTAGCCTTTTCCCGAACGTTTTCATAACTCTTCTTAGCTGTCCATGGTATTTTCAACATTCTTCTGTAAAACCACATTTCTACAGACTCCAGTGATTTTCTTGACTTACATCATAATATCTTAGTTATTTACATTATAAGTTATGAGAAAACCACGGTGTTGCTTTCAATTAACATCTCTTACAGCTTTGTTCAAGTTTTGTAAATACAAAAACGTAGCGCAGTTATTCTTACAGCAGGCAATAGAGAGGACTGTCGCCTATTGGCTCTACTTCTATGTTTCAAAAGAGATTGAACGCTGTCTTATTAGTCTTTCTTCTGGTGCCATGACAACAGGAAGTTGATTGTTGAGATGGCCTACCTAGTTCTCATACTTAATTCAAGGTCAATATATGCTGTTGTACGGTTATAGTAGGTTTTACCTTCATCGACGTTGAAACCTATTTATTATTAACGGCTTGAATTACTTGAACTATTCCACGGCAGGTTGTACACTGATGTTTAACTTATTGAGCTGGAATGTACTTGTTTTATGTATTCTGATAAACTATTAGCAGGGTAGTGGTCTCTGTTGCCTCTTCAGAATATCAGGCGCTGCATTGAGACGTTTATTTAATTTTGTTTTTCTGTCCTCACTTAGTGTTCATCTCAAATCAATAGATTCCCTGGCCCTTTAATGATATTTTATTAAATGAGACAATGTGATTCTGACTGTAAATTCTTCGTTTTCCATCCATGCTATTTGACTTAAAGTAGAATTTGTTTGTTGCTATTTGACTACAAGTAGAATTTGTTTGTTGCTATTTGACTTAAAGTAGAATTTGTTTGTTGCTATTTGACTTAAAGTAGAATTTGTTTGTTGCTATTTGACTTAAAGTTGAATTTGTTATTGCTATTTGACTTAAAGTTGAATTTGTTATTGCTATTTGACTTAAAGTAGAATTTGTTATTGCTATTTGACTTAAAGTAGAATTTTTTTGTTGCTATTTGACTTAAAGTTGAATTTGTTATTGCTATTTGACTTAAAGTAGAATTTGTTATTGCTATTTGACTTAAAGTAGAATTTTTTTGTTGCTATTTGACTTAAAGTAGAATTTGTTTGTTGCTAATTGACTTAAAGTAGAATTTGTTTGTTGCTATTTGACTTAAAGTAGAATTTGTTTGTTGCTATTTGACTTAAAGTAGAATTTGTTATTGCTATTTGACTTAAAGTAGAATTTGTTTGTTGCTATTTGTAACTGATGTGTGTAAATGCTGCAAGATTAGAAAGCATCAGTTGTTGACGGCTTATTACTGCCGATAGGAGGAGGAGGAGGTGTGTGGGCGTGAATGGGCTAAGAGCTTGAAGCAAGAATGAATTATTTCAGGTTGCATGCTCAAAATAGTAATATTTTTAATTTACTTGAACATAATGACTAAGTTTAGAGTGAAAAAGCTGCGATGAAGGCTTAGACAGACCGAAAGTTAGTCATCTTGAGCCAAGCAGTTATACCCAAGTGCTGAATTTATTTAAATAATGATCATCATCATCATCATCGGGTGCATCTCCGCAACGAAGGTTGGCTAACCATTCAGCGCTGTCTCTTGATTTGATGACGCAGGTTGTCATAGGCTTATTTGTCCATCTTTTGATTTTAATCATCCATGTTAGTCTTTGTCTGCCTCTGCCTCTTTTACCTTGTTTTTCCCCTCCAAGATTACTTTTAATAGGCTGTTGTGTCTTTTAACATGGCTCAAAAATCGCATTTGTCTTGTTTGAATTGTATTTAGTAGTTCTCTTTTAATTTTTACTTGTTTTAAGACTTCATCATTTGTTTTCTTTTCTTTCCATCCAATTCTACCTATTCTTCTATATATCCACACTTCAAAGGCTTTAATTGTCTGTTCGGTTTTCTTGTCTAATGTCCATGTTTCTGCACCATGTAGGAATGTTGAGAAGACATACCATTTTGCTATTCTTAGTTTTAGCCCTGATGTTATTTGTTTTGATGTTAGTATGTTCTTCATGACATTAAAATTACTTTTTGCCATTCCTATTCTTTTGTTTATTTCAGTTTTACATTATCCATCACTGGTTATAGTACGTCCAAGGTAGTTGTAGTTCTGAACTGTCTCTAGGTCTATTCCTTCAATTTTGATATTCACTTGTGGGTTTTGAGTATTTTATTTGTTTATGATCATAGTTTTAATCTTTTTGATATTCATATCTAGTCCATATTTTTTGCTTGTCGTGTTTATTTCATTAAGTAATTGTTGTAGATCGTTAGGATCTTCTGCTAGTAGTACAGTATCGTCAGCATATCTTAGGTTATTGATTATCTTTCAATTAATGTTTAGGCCTGGCATCTCTATGATGTTTGTTTAAAGATTTGCTCAGTGTATAGATTGAACAGGTTTGGTGATATGAATTTAAATAATGGTCAGCGTTTTTTCAATAACTATCATTATGCTATCATTTACTGTGATATTCATTTCGTTGTGACATTCGTTGAAGATCTATTGGAAGAACTAGTGGTTCAATGGATAACTAGTAGACTAGATGGTCTAAAGGTAAGACTTCGGTCTCTAGGCAGGAAGGTCCCAAGTTTGAATCCCGTCACGGGCGCTGGAAAATTGTCTCTACGAATCCATGGTTTTTCTCGTGGCCTAACCCTTCCCTGGTCTCTGCGTAATCAGATTCCATATTTAGCCTTCTCGTGTAAAAACACAAAAAGCGGGAGATTCAGTGTACGCTCTGCGCGTGTTAAAGAAACCTTATTAGCTAAAAGTCGAAATGAATAGGCCAAACATAGCCAATGGCAAGTTAAAGATGGTTAAAATTAACATCTACGCATGTCAAAGACTGATGAGTCGCAGCGAACGGCGCAAATATAGCGTCTTGATGTAAACTAGAGACACAACGCATCTGCGCCAACTTAAGAAGATGAAGAATGGATAAAAGATTGACACGGCGGACTGGTTGGTCTCGAGGCAAGACGCCGGCCTCGAGACAGAGAGGTCGTGGGTTCAAATCTCGGCTGCGCCAGTTGGAATTTTTATTTATGATTTCTCTTTGCGGCAACCACCCCTGGTCTCAGCAGCGAGGCCCTGCTTGAAACGTCAATTACTCATCGACGGAAAAAATATGAGTACCTCCGAAGACGAAGTTATCTGCTTGCGCGGCGAGGGACCCCTGTGCACACGGCTGCCAGGGAAAAATGGATTAACACGCAAAATTCAGTTCCTAGTCTCTAGGGACTTCATCAGAGGTAAAAGCTGGCGAACGCTAAAAAGATTGACACAGGTTCGAGGTACGCGAGGGTCTATAGGTTTTATTTCTTTATAGGCACTTGAACATCATTGGAGACTTGTGTTTTTGTTGTTTGTTTTCTTGTGTCCGTTAGTTGCATGTTCTTCACAAGGACGATAACATTTAGAGCCGAGGAATAGAATTTATGAATGAATTTGTGGCATCAACAACTATTCAACGGTACATTTTTTATCATCTTATAATTGTTATCATCGACTATTCAACGGTACATTTTTTATCATCTTATAATTGTTATCATCGACATCAAGAACCATTCTCCTTCACTCTCTCACATTTTTCTCAGTCTAATTCTCTCTCCTCTCTCACACTCTCTGTGTCTCCTCTTTCTTCTCTCTCACTCTTGTCTCTCTACTCTCTCGCGTACGTCTCTCACACACTCTAACTCTATCTCATTTTCTCTCACTCTTCAATACCTCTCCTCTCTCTCTCTCTCTCACTCGCCCTCTTTCTTTCACTCTCTCTTGCTCTGTTCTCACCCTGTCTCATACTCTCTATTCTCTCTCCACTCTCACCTTACTCATTCTCATTCTGTTACTCTCATTCGCTCTCTCTTCTCCCTCTCACTCTTTTTCTTTCACTCGCTCTGTCTCTCACTCACTCGCTCTCTCTCCCTCATCTCTTTCTCTCACCCTCTCTCACCCTCTCTCATGCTCTCCCTATCTCTCCCCTTTTTCATCTGCTTTACACATCGTTAAATTGATGCCTGTGTGTTCCTACGGAGACTTGAACTGTAGCTGATTGTCTTGTTATCCAACGGTCTCTATTAACACTTTCAGTACCGAAGGTTTTTTTATCAATTCAGCGGTAGAGATTTCAGAGACAACATCGTTAATGTTTTAAAATATTAATCAACATGTTTATATTTATCTAATACGTAATATATTATATATGAATTTTTAGATAATTAAACAAGGAATTAGATTTCATCAATACCAAAATGATACAAGATATGTAAATAGAATATGGTTTGATGATTATTTTAAACTTATCAAATTGAGAGTGACGCACTGTGCGGCGCACATACGCGACCGAAATTGACATGGCGCATGGTGCGGCGAAACGTGTGGAAAGAGTTAAATACCGTGGTCTAGAGTCAAACCATGGGTTGTGGGTTCAAATCCCGGCTACACCGGTTGGGATTATTATTTATGATTTCTCTCTGCGGCAACCACCCTTGGTCTCAGCAGCGAGGCCCAGCTTGAAACGTCAGTTACTCATCGACGGAAAAAAATATGAGTACCTCCGAAGACGAAGTTATCTGCCTGTACGGCGAGGGACCCCTGTGCACATGGCTGCCAGGTAAAAACGGATTAAACCCCAAAATTCAGTTCCTTGTCTCTAGGGACTTCGTTAGAGGTCAAAGCTGGCGAACGAAAAAAAAACATACTTGATAAAATAAGCTATCTTTCTTTTCTATATCACAACAAACAAGTACCGTCTCCTTAAGTCATGAATAGTCTAACTCTTTTTATATTTCTGGTGACTGTCTACTGTACTAACTATACCTGCTCCCAGCCAGCAGCTGGCTGAATGCGGAAAGATAGAGCCTGACAGCATAAGAGAAAGAATTGTTGACGTTGTGTGTGTTCACGGCTTCTTGGAGAGACACGATCTATTCAACCTGAGACTAAGTCTTTCAGGTTATATTAGCCCGCACAATGTCATCCAAAATAAAAATGAAAATTACTTTGAGCTGGTGCCCATGTGCACGCCAATTGTTGTGTGGTCAGCAAATATATGGGTATATAAAAACGTGTTAAGGAGGCCGACCTCCATTTGTGTCCATCTGTTATATCTCAAGATGACCTCTTTCATCTCAGGATATGAGTCACGTGATATACACTAGGTTTTATTGAACCACCGTGCGATTTCCATTGCCTTATTTAAGTATATGCTTATCCGCGATAGCTAATGGCCATCGAGAAGTGTCTACCTCTATAAATATTTAATGTCCTATTCATCGTCATAGCTCTCTCTGCTGTCAACGGATACTTATCGCCTGAGTCATAACTTCGGCTCATGTCTGGAAAGACATTTATGGACCAATTAATGACTGGCTGATCATTTCACCTCAGTAAGGGTCCATGGCTCTAATTGTCTTTAATCCTTACAGACACTATATGCTAGCCTCCTACACAGTCTATTGTTACACTGGGCCTTCTTTCCTCATTCTGTCATTCTGTGGTCTTTGGGGAAATTCAGACAAACTCCATCAATCTTCTCTATTGATTCCCAGCTACAATCATTTCTTTTGACGCTGAGAAGTCGAGACCTGTCCATTTTCTGATTTATATATCTATCTTTAGTTCGCTTCCTCACCTACATCTTAAACGTAGCTTCTTGTTTAAATGTTACCATTTTGTTGTAGTTCTTGCAGACAGAGACTCATGTATAGACACACTTTCTATTTGATTGAATGCGTGGCATCCTGATTTCTGTGGTGCGCTTTTTGACTGGTTGCCTCTGTCTTCAACAACTTGACTTGACAGAGCAGACTGTGTTCTTGACTTGTTAAAGAATGTTGTTGTCTTGACCTGCTAAAGAATGTTGTTGTCTTGACTTGTTAAAGAATGTTGTTGTCTTGACCTGCTAAAGAAGGTTGTTGTCTTGACCTGCTAAAGAAGGTTGTTGTCTTAACCTGCTAAAGAAGGTTGTTGTCTTGACTTGCTAAAGAAGGTTGTTGTCTTAACCTGCTAAAGAAGGTTGTTGTCTTGACTTGCTAAAGAAGGTTGTTGTCTTAACCTGCGAAAGAAGGTTGTTGTCTTGACCTGCTAAAGAATGTTGTTGTTTTAACCTGCTAAAGAAGGTTTTTGTCTTGACCTGCTAAAGAAGGTTGTTGTGTTGACTTGCTAAAGAATGCTGTTGTCTTGACCTGCTAAAGAAGGTTGTTGTCTTGACCTGCTAAAGAAGGTTGTTGTCTTGACCTGCTAAAGAAGGTTGTTGTCTTGACCTGCTAAAGAAGGTTGTTGTCTTGACCTGCTAAAGAAGGTTGTTGTCTTGACCTGCTAAAGAAGGTTGTTTTCTTGACCTGCTAAAGAAGGTTTTTGTCTTGACCTGCTAAAGAATGTTGTTGTCTTGACCTGCTAAAGAATGTTGTTGTCTTGACCTGCTAAAGAAGGTTGTTGTCTAGACCTGCTAAAGAAGGTTTTTGTCTTGACCTGCTAAAGAATGTTGTTGTCTTGACCTGCTAAAGAATGTTGTTGTCTTGACCTGCTAAAGAAGGTTTTTGTCTTGACCTGCTAAAGAAGGTTGTTGTCTTGACCTGCTAAAGAAGGTTGTTGTCTTGACTTGCTAAAGAATGTTGTTGTCTTGACTTGCTAAAGAATGTTGCTGTCTTGACCTGCTAAAAAAGGTTGTTGTCTTGACTTTCTAAAGCAGGCCGTAGTCTTACTGGGTTATTGTAAGGCCTGACCAGTTTTGGTTATCAGTTCCTGATGATTGTTGATGACTGAATTAACAACCAAACAGGACAATTCCAATATATAAAGCAAGGAGTCAGACAAGGCTGTGTTCTGTCGCAGGATTTGTTTTCACTTTACAGCGAATATATTATAATATCAATAGTAGACAAAAAAGGAATTGAAGTCAACGGTCACAACATAAATAATTTGCGATATGCGGCTGACACAGTCTTAATAGCAGAGACAGAGAATGAACTACAAGAAATGATAAACATAATAGTAAAAGAAAGCAACAAGAAAAGTCTCAGTCTGAATAGTAAGAAAACAGAAGTAATGGTTTTATCGAAGAAACAATCACCACCATCATGCAGCATAAAAATAAACGAGACAAATCTGAAACAAGTGCAACGTTTCAAATACTTGGCCACACTAATAACATCAAATGGGAGATGCGCCACAGAAATAAAAAGCAGAATAGCTCAGGCCAAAATGGCATTTCAGAAAATGAAAAATATCTTATGCAACAAATCTATGTCAATAAAAATGAGAAAGAGAGTTCATCGGTGCTATATAGAACCAATTCTGATCTATGGAAGCGAATCATGGACAGTAGACAAACGCATGAAAAGACGATTATAGGCCACAGAGATGGGATTTCTCAGAAGAATGTTGAAAGTTTTCTGGACAGCTAAAAAGACCAATGAGGAAGTTCTCAAAGAGGCCAACACAAAAAGAGAGCTATTAAAAAACATCAGAAAGAAGCAATCAACATTTTTTGGGCACATCATGAGAAGAGGAAAGTTGGAATACTTGGTTACAACTGGCAAAATAAAAGGAAAGAGAGATCGCGGAAGACAAAGAGAGAAAATACTGGATAGCTTGGTGTCATGGCATGGAAAACAATCAACAACAGAACTGATACGATGCACTGTAGATAGAAGATTGTGGAGGGACATGATCACGTACGCCAATTAGTATGGCACATGATGATGATGATGATTGTTATGCCCCATCCCCCACGATAAAGAACTCATTTTGAAGGGGTATTATTTGATGATATCTTCACATCTACTTATCTGTATTCCCTCTTCTTCTTACACTGGGCATGCGTCCTTTATTCTCATCTCTCCATTCCCCCCCCCCCCCCCCCAATTATCGGCACACCTCAGAAATGTAAAAAGTCGTAATGATAACGGGAGAGCTATAACTGTTTTTATAGGAGACAGACATTAAAGACCCAATGACGCCAGTCTTTGATGCAGAATGGAAACGCATTTCAGAAAGTTAGAAGCGGAAACGCCACTGGATATAATGTAGTTATTTGTAAAAAAAAATGGTTTGATAAAGATTTGATAAAAGTTTATCTCAAAGCCATAACACGAAAACATAGTCTTAAAAATGAAAATAGAATATTCGATATAAAAAGAAGAAAATCTATAACATGAAAACAGAACCCATAACGTGGGAATACATATCTCATCATGGAAAAAAAAAAACCAAAGTAAAGCTTTCCTCCACGTCTTGTAGACGCATGGGAGTGTGGTGTTAATGACCACATTATTCGATGACCACGGCATATTTGTGGGTGGTGTGGTAAATATCACGCCAGATTATCTTTACTTCTCCCCCAAATTTCTGGTACCCATTTTAAGGGGCTGGGTGAACCCCGGAGCCTTGTCGGTCCAAATAAAAATTAGCTGTACGATGAGAAGACAGCGAACGCCATGAGAACATAATATAATAGACTTTAGAAATGCTTAAATGGAAATTAGTAGTCTTCTTCCTTTCAACTCCCGTAGAAAACAGCAACCAGTGCATCGAGTGGACTTCATCAATGCCCTCCGAGATGTGAGAAGGGCACAGGACTTCGACAAACATGTCACTCCTTCGAATGAAAGATATGGAAGTAATGATGGGCACACCCAGAAACGAGAAACTTAGTGGGCGTGTAAGAAGACTTATCAACCAACACAGAACTGGAGTCGTCAGTCGGTGGACACTGATGATGGCCCGCAAATAGCTCAATAACAACGACCATAACAAACACTTTCAGAGATGTTCTGTTTGATGGCATTCTCTTAAAATAGCTCCATATCTTCACCATATTCTTGATTTCTGTTTCGCCCCTGTCGTCTCCAAATATAGTTTGGAATTTCCCTTTGTCTTCTCGCTTGGGAATTCCCAAAAGGGGCTTGTTGTGTAACACTCTCATTTGGCTGTCGTTTTAGAAAAAATAGACCAAAGTAAATATAAAAAAAAATAGAAAAACGAAAAATGTAGCCACAAGTCGTCAAGATTTCATAAAAGCGTTAGACTTGTTATGAGCAGAAAGGGCATGCAATTGATTATTTATTGATAAGTAATTTATATAGTTAGCTTTCGAGTTTGCTGCAGTTGGAGCTTGTTATAATCCTGGCTAAAGGAGTAATTTGAAAATCAAATATGTGGTTAAGTGTGAATCCTTATTGGATCAAAGGGGTGTTATTCATATCGTGGGTTAAAATAACTTGACTATACTTAACAATTATTTATTAACGGCATTTTCCCATTACCTGGGTCTGTGGGATGGGGCTGTAAAAGAAAAAAAAGTAATGAGCCCCGTCATGCCAAATGGCGTATAGAGAATATGGTGCTAGTGATAATCAATTTTATAGACCTTCAGCACGTGATTTTTGAGGTAATGTGGTCAGTATTACGCCCGTGCCGCTTCACTTTCCCAGAAAAAAAAATCCGGTACCCATTTAAGGCTGGGTGAACCCGGAAGCCGTCGATCAGGATCGAACCCGACCTCTTGTCCTTAGTAGTCATGTTCACTAACCACTGAGCTATCGCCGCTCCCGGGGTGGCACCCACCCCGATTGACAACATTTTTTTTTAACCCAGCCGGGATTCGAACCCACGTTCTCGGAGCCCGACAAGTTAACGATTCGGCCACTCGCTTTCCCTGTTGGAAACTTCAAACTGGAAACTTAAAATTGTGCTTGCAATAATTTCCCAGTCAGATCTCCAGAATGGAATATTGCCAAAAGAATACTTTTTACAGATGACTTTTTATAGTTTAATTGGTTATTGCCGTTAGATGATTTGCCATTTGAACTCAAAAGTAGCAGTCTTAATGAATTAAGTTAATGCACGTTTAATTCCAATCTCGTAATGGATTAAACTTATAGGACTATCTTTACCTCTGTTCTGAACCTGTTCCTACCAGTTGTTAGGTGGGAGACCCACAAATCGTTAGATTCAAACGAAACACGTCACACCTTTTTTAAATCACGCACTGGAACACGTACACCGAAACACGTTCTCTATTTGGAGAATCGATATACTATCATAGATGAATCCAAATTGGAGCTAAAGATCATCAGATTATCAAAGAAGCAGATACCTCCCAGAACTTCAAAGCCGAGAAGATAACCGGCATCATCTGTCGGCCCATGTGCTTGTTTTCAAAATTGGAAGCATCTGGTTATAGGAGACACAAAGATCAAAGGTCTCGTTTGATTAATCGCTAACTAATTTCCTCAACGAGCTGGGCTCTATATAAAGAAATATAGCTACTACCGCTTATCTCGCTTTGAAACGTCATTGAAACCTATTTATAAGGGACCTAACCGAATAAACAGGAAACAGGCAGAGAAGTTGTTAATTTACTGTGGCTCTTAAGTTCATACAGTCATAAATGAGAAGCGAGGATTTTTTTTTTAATGGAAAAGAAATACCTTTTGGCGTAGTGATGTCCACATTGCAAATATGTGTCTATGGTCATTAAAAAATATGGGCACTAACACATGTCCGTTCGAAAAATGGTAAGAACAAAACCCTGCCAAGTATATATAGAACAACAACTTAAATCGTTTGGCCACCTGGTCAGAATGAATCCTTACCAATCACCATCAAGGGCATTCTTCTCAAAAATGCACGGAAAAAGACCAAGAGGAAGACCCAGAAGAAGATGGATAGATGCTGTGACAGAGACATGTAACAACAAAGGAAAATCACTAATTCAGACAGTTCGAGCAACTCAAGAACGACAAATGATATAAACCACGACACCTTTTAGGTATCAGTGAAAAGAGAAAAGTAGAAGAACACCATGTTCCTTATACTTCACACTCGTGTGTAGACGACTTCATTACTTCTTTCTTTATAAGTAATACTTTCTTTTTTTCACCACAGAACCATTTGTTACAGACTTGACTTGTTCTTGATATATTATATCTTTATCTTCCTTTAATGGTCACAGTACATCACAACATTGAGGTAACATGTAAGATCATGACAGAGTCTTTCTTTACACAATTAAATGATAATCAAGTTTATTGATTTATTCGCCTGGTACACGTGATCTATAGTTCTGGATGCAATTATTAAATTAATGTTCATTAATTTAGGAATATTTCTGAGGCAAGTCGCCGTGTAGATATGAAGATATTCAAGCATCCATGTCATACAATTTATTCAGCATGGTCTACTTACACTTGTGCCAATTTATGAACACACACAACTTGAATTAATCTTTCACTGTCTTTCAAAGTTACTTCACACCTATAATTATAACTTGATGATTCTTAACTGACAGGGCTAACTCAAGACTTCTACTGCTTTGACTCTAACTGTTTCTAAACAGACTGTTGGGTAGTATTAAATAAGGATAGGTATTTTTATTATACATTATACGGGACACTGTCTATCTTTCAAATTGTATGGGTATTGTATGGGTATTTTGATGTTAATTATTATGTTTTTAAAGTCCAACAATGCCATTTAAGGGTGATGTGGTTAGTAAAACGTCAAGCCGACCTGGGTAGATTAACCTTGATTTGCCACATATAAGAATCGAACCCGTGTCTTTCCTATTAGTAGACAAGTTTGGTTAAACACTCAACCACTGCCGCTTTGACTTGAGATGAAAGACTTTCCGGCCGAAAGAAAAAATTATTCAGCCAATCAAAATCAGCTATTAAGAATTGTTCAAAACGGTCATCCAATAGAAGATGGTCACAATGATAACAAGTAGATTGCGAAGTTGGGTAAGACGTGTGATCAGGCCCAGAATCAATTGCTGGATGGTTGTCTTGACCCTCACTTCAGATTTGAATATTGAGATTCTTTCACTCTCACCCTAGTCTCCGAAATTGGCTTAGTGAGGCTTCTTTGTTTCTCCTTTTTCAAACTATAAATAAGAACGGTGAGACAATTTCTTTTACAGTGATGAAGAAGTCATACTGGCATGTGAGAATTATTTCAGATTTATAAACATGGCGAGTTTACAAAGTCTTATCAATATCAAGCAGACAGAACCGTGTCAAGTCATATGATGGCTATAGCGATAAAGAATATATACTATTCAAAATATGAGCCCTCTATAGCGTTTTCTTAAGTCAGGATAAAGACTTATGGTTTTGTATCTATGTAATGTATAAAATATGTTAGACACATGACAAGAAACAACCTGAGTGATAAGCTGCAGAATAAAGAAAAAACTATGACTAATGCCCGTTACTGAAAATAAAAACATGCAAAAGATAAAATGGTTTGGGCAGAGTAAGGCAGAAAGAGCCAAACTTTGATACAATGGTCATCAAAACACCTTACGGCATTATGGATCAAAGTGACAAATACGAAAAACATGAGGTGATGGAAAATGTTAGATATCAGGGACTTGCGGTCAATATTGCGGATAGGCAGCAGAAACCGTTGCGGCTTTGTCTAAAAAAAAGTGTTCCTTCTTGTAGTTTCGTCAT
This sequence comes from Megaustenia siamemsis, assembly GCA_032433765.1. Classification (NCBI taxonomy): domain Eukaryota; kingdom Metazoa; phylum Mollusca; class Gastropoda; order Stylommatophora; family Ariophantidae; genus Megaustenia; species Megaustenia siamemsis. Next base: position 17,291,154 of record JAVIAB010000117.1, read on the forward strand.
ATTCCAAGTCCGGCTTACTACTGGGGCTACTGCGTTTAGTTGTCTGTGCACAAAGTGAGCTGTGTTTTTCATCCGGATTGTGTTTTGATTTTCCGATCGCTTACGGTGAATGATGATATCGTATGACGAAGGACAGTTCAGCTGCGTTCACTATCGGTGCGGTTTCACCTTATGTCGTTTGACATGTGCTGTTGCTGCTATGATGGAGACTGCATCTGAATTTGTTTTTTTTTATCCTTCAGTGAGATGAGATGTTAATTCGGATGATTCCACTGGCACGGGCGGTTGAGCAATTATGGATTTTAATTGGTTTGTAGTGATACCGGGGCCTTCGACTAACTATAACTACAATTACTATAGACATCAGAAAATATAACAGCAAGAGAGCGAAAGAATACTAACTGTATTTACACACTGACGCTGAAATGCAAATGAGTGAGAAAGCAAGAAGATGCAGAAAACGTCATTATGAATGCCACTTCAGAATTGGCCTTTTCAGTAACAATAGAGTTGGACAAATAATGGACCATTTCTCGAAATGCTGAAAGGCAAATGGAAAAAAAGAAAAGAGAAAAAAAAATAAGAACTCATTTGTTTGTCATTAATACTTTTGTTAATTTGTTTGTCATTAATACTTTTGTTAATTTGTTTGTCATTAATACTTTTGTTAATTTGTTTGTCATTAATACTTTTGTTAATTTGTTTGTCATTAATACTTTTGTTAATTTGTTTGTCATTAATACTTTTGTTAATTTGTTTGTCATTAATACTTTTGTTAATTTGCTTGTCATTAATACTTTTGTTAATTTGTTTGTCATTAATACTTTTGTTAATTTGTTTGTCATTAATACTTTTGTTAATTTGTTTGTCATCAATACTTTTGTTAATTTGTTTGTCATTAATACTTTTGTTAATTTGTTTGTCATTAATACTTTTGTTAATTTGTTTGTCATTAATACTTTTGTTAATTTGCTCACTTGTGTCTTTCCATGCAGATAAAATACATATACTCCTTCTATTATACAGAGAGCCGCGATAGCTCAGTCGTTAGTGAACTGGACTACAAAGGACAAGGGTGTAGGGTTCAATCCCAACCGACGGCTTCCGGGTTCACCCAGCCTTAAATGGGTACCGGATTTTTTTTTCTGGGAAAGTAAAGCAGCTCGGGCGTAATACCGACCACATTACACCAAAAAATCATGTGCTGAAGGTCTGTAAAATATAGGGTTACTAACACCATATTTCCCTATACGCCACTTGGCGTGACGGGGGTACTTTACTTTTACTTTTACTTCTATTATACATTCAAATTGATTAGAACAAGCTGTATCTTAAAATGAAACGGTTATAATTAAAGAATGAATATTGCATCCCCCGAAACTTATTGATTTGCTGATCTTTAACCTTTTTATTGCGCGTACTAAGTAAGTACTTAATTTGGGAATTTTGTTAACCTCAGACGGAAGATGTACAAAAGAGGTGAGATGTAGAATGGCTCAGGCAAAAGCAGCTCCCCAAAAAATGAGGAAAATACTATGCAATCCATTTTTGACAATAGAAACAAGAAAAAGAGTTCTTAAATGTTACGTAGAGCCAGTCTTAACATACGGATGCGAATCATGGACAATAGGACAACAGACAAGAAAATCACTGGAGTCTGTAGAAATGTGGTTTTACAAAAGAATGTTGAGAATACTATGGACAGCTAAGAAAAGTAATGAAGAGGTTCTGAGAAAGGTCAAAGCAACAAGAGAGCTAATTTCCAATGTTAGGAAGAGACAATCATCATTTTTTGGCCATGTAATGAGAAGAGAACAACTTGAATATATTGTAACAACTGGAAAAATTGAGGGACGAAGAAATAGAGGGAAGCAAAGAGAAAAAATAACAGACAGCTTAAGAGAATGGCTTGGCAGAAGGTCAACAACAGAAATGATAAATAGCTGCCGAGATCGAATGTTGTGGAGAGACATGATCACCTACGCCACTAGACCCGGTACTTGATGATGATGATGACTAAGTACTAAAATATCATTCACACATAAATATTGACTTGTGCAGCAAATTTTACTTTTGTATCTGGTGTCACAAAATGAAACCACTCCCGTAAAATATAAATATTAAAAATGAGAAGAATGTTCTAGGTTCAGGATATCTTCATCCATAAATTGTTCAAAGCCTCCAAGATCATAAAGTAAGATGTCACTTTGAGATACAAACAAACTGCTGTGAGAAGAATAAGAGAAAAGATGTAGACGCGATAAACATTTGCCTTTCAAGACATGTGAGCCAAACTATAATTTTTCAATCTGACTTGTTGGCTGCACTTCCGCTGTTTGGATTGTGTTTCGCCGGTATCCAATAATCTGAATACACGTTTAGATATAATTTATTTATTCAAACTGGAGCCGAAATCCTCTTTGAATCTCATAAGCTAGTGGTTCACGTGACCTACAAGCGTACTCCCACCCCCTATCTTCGAATGTCCATGATAGTCGCCAACATTCTAACAGTAATCAGTTCCAATTTCTATGCCAAGGCTAGAAGAGCTAACCGATTTGTTTGTTTACGTTTTACTTTGTCACTTCACCTCAGTCCTGACACTTAACACTCCAGTGTTTTCTTAATTTATTGTTGCTTCCTTGACGGTCAAGGCTATTTAAGTACCTGATTTGTTAATGCAGGAAAGCTGGGTTAATGCCCCTTGTTTCTTCGGACCTGGATTTCAGACAAGAATTCTCAGGGTAATACTATCATTATTTGGAACAAGATATAGCACAGACAATTTGTTAATTCTCTAGTTTCATGTAAACACCTTTTTTTTTGTTATTGTTGATTTATATTTGGCTCCTATTATTTAACAAATGTAGTTTAAAACAATCAAACGTATATAGCATTTATCCAACTTGCTGGGAATGTACGGCATATTGTTATCATGGATACATGCAGGTTTTAATCATTCAGAAACAGGAAGTTCCTGCGAAGCGGGGAAGTATTAATTCTAGATAACGATAGTTGTAATCTTGGAGAAAGGCAAGGTTTTAATCTTGGAGAACAGCAAGATTTTAATCTTGGAGAACGGCAGGTATTAATCTTGGAAAACGACAAAGTTGTAATCTTGGAGAACGGAAGGTTTTAATCTTGTAGAACGACAACATTTTAATCTTGGAGAACGACAAAGATTTAATCTTGTAGAACGGCACGTTTTAATCTTGGAAAAAGGCAAGGTTTTATTCTTGGAGAAAGGTAGGTTTTAATCTTGTAGAACGGCAAGTTTTAATCTTGGAAAACGGCAAGTTTTAATCTTGGAGAACGGCAAGTTTTAATCTTGGAGAACGGCAAGTTTTAATCTTGGAGAACGGCAAGTTTTAATCTTGGAGAACGGCAAGTTTTAATCTTGGAGAACGGAAAGTTTTAATCTTGGAGAACGGAAAGTTTTAATCTTGGAGAACGGCAAGTTTTAATCTTGGAGAACGGCAAGTTTTAATCTTGGAGAACGGAAAGTTTTAATCTTGGAGAACGGCAAGTTTTAATCTTGGAGAACGGCAAGTTTTAATCTTGGAGAACGGCAAGTTTTAATCTTGGAGAACGGCAAGTTTTAATCTTGGAGAACGGCAAGTTTTGATCTTGGAGAACGGCAAGTTTTAATCTTGGAGAACGGCAAGTTTTAATCTTGGAGAACGGCAAGTTTTAATCTTGGAGAACGGCAAGTTTTGATCTTGTAGAACGGCAAGTTTTGATCTTGGAGAACGGCAAGTTTTGATCTTGGAGAACGACAATGTTTTAATCTTTGAGAACGGCAAGTTTTAATCTTGGAGAACGGCAAGTTTTAATCTTGGAGAACGGCAAGTTTTAATCTTGGAGAACGACAGGTTTTAATCTGGGAGAACGACAGGTTTTAATCTTTGAGAACGACAAGGTTTTAATCTTTCAGAACGATAATGTTTTAATCTTGTAGCCCCGAAAATTTTAATCTTGGAGAAAATTAGACTAGTGCCGATAATATTATAGACTAGTGCCGATAATATTATAGACTAGTGGCGATAATATTATAGACTAGTGGCGATAATATTATAGACTAGTGCCGATAATATTATAGACTAGTGCCGATAATGTTATAGACTAGTGCCGATAATGTTATAGACTAGTGGCGATAATATTATAGACTAGTGCCGATAATATTATAGACTAGTGCCGATAATGTTATAGACTAGTGGCGATAATATTATAGACTAGTGCCGATAATATTTTAGACTAGCACCACTAATATTATAGACCAGTGCCGATAATACTATAGACTAGCACCACTAATATTATAGACTAGTGCTGATAATATTTTAGACTAGTGCCGATAATATTATAGACTAGTGCCACTAATATTATAGACTAGTACCACTAATATTATAGACTAGTACCGATAATATTATAGACTAGTGCCACTAATATTATAGACTAGTACCGATAATATTATAGACTAGTACCACTAATATTTTAGACTAGTACCGATAATATTATAGACTAGTACCACTAGTATTATAGACTAGTACCACAAGTATTATAGACTAGTGCCGATAATATTATAGACTAGAGCCACTAATATTATAGACTAGTACCACTAATATTATAGACTAGTGCCGATAATATTATAGACTAGTGCCACTAATATTATAGACTAGTGCCACTAATATTATAGACTAGTGCCGATAATATTATAGACTAGTACTACTAGTATTATAGACTAGTGCCACTAATATTATAGACTAGTGCCGCTAATATTATAGACTAGTGCTGCTAATATCATAGACTAGTGCTGCTAATATTATAGACTAGTACCACAAGTAATATAGACTAGTGCCGCTAATATTATAGACTAGTGCCGCTAATATTATAGACTAGTGCCGCTAATATTATAGACTAGGGCCGATAATATTATAGACTAGTGCCGATAATATTATAATATTACAGTACGGACTTGTATTAGCTGACTAGTATTGAGGACTTGTATTAGCTGACAAGTATTGCTGCACCTCAGTGCAAAAAAAAAAAAAAAAAAAAACAAGTGGAACAATATTAAAACATGTAAATTATTTTTAATATTTGGGAACTTTGTTAACCTCAGACGAAAGATATACAACAGAGGTGAGATGCAGAATGACTCAGACAAAAGCAGTTTTCAAAAAAAAATGAGGATACCGTGCAATCCATTTTTGACAAAAAAAAACAAGAAAAAGATTTTTTTAAATGTTATGTATTAGCTGACTAATATTAGCTGACTAGTATTAGCTCACTAGTATTAGCTCACTAGTATTAGCTGACTGGTATTAGCTCACTAGTATTAGCTGACTAATATTAGCTGACTAGTATTAGCTCACTAGTATTAGCTGACTAGTATTAGCTCACTAGTATTAGCTGACTAGTATTAGCTCACTAGTATTAGCTCACTAGTATTAGCTCACTAGTATTAGCTCACTAGTATTAGCTGACTAATATTTGCTCACTAGTATTAACTGACTAGTATTAGCTCACTAGTATTGGCTCACTAGTATTAGCTGACTAATATTAGCTCACTAGTATTAGCTGACTAGTATTAGCTGACTAGTATTAGCTGACTAATATTAGCTGACTAGTATTAGCACACTAGTATTAGCTCACTAGTAATAGCTGACTGGTATTAGCTCACTAGTATTAGCTGACTAGTATTAGCTGACTAGTATTATGCTGACTAGTATTAGCTGACTAGTATTAGCTGACTAGTATTAGCTGACTAGTATTAGCTGACTAGTAATTGCTCACTAGTATTAGCTCACTAGCATTAGCTCACTAGTTTTAACTCACTAGTATTAGCTCACTAGTACTAGCTGACTAGTATTAGCTGACTAATATTAGCTGACTAGTATTAGCTGACTAGTATTAGCTCACTAGTATTAGCTCACTAGTATTAGCTGACTAGTATTAGCTGACTATTATTAGCTCACTAGTATTAGCTGACTAGTATTAGCTGACTAGTATTAGCTGACTAGTATTAGCTGACTAGTATTAGCTCACTAGTATTAGCTCACTAGTATTAGCTGACTAGTATTAGCTGACTAGTATTAGCTCATTAGTATTAGCTGACTAATATTAGCTCACTAGTATTAGCTCACTAGTATTAGCTGACTAGTATTAGCTCACTAGTATTAGCTGACTAATATTAGCTGACTAGTATTAGCTCACTAGTATTAGCTCACTAGTATTATCTGACTGGTATTAGCTCACTAGTATTAGCTGACTAATATTAGCTGACTAGTATTAGCTCACTAGTATTAGCTCACTAGTATTTGCTGACTAATATTAGCTCACTAGTATTAGTTGACTAGTATTAGCTCACTAGTATTAGCTGTATAGTATTAGCTGACTAGTATTAGCTGACTAATATTTGCTGACTAGTATTAGCTCACTAGTATTAGCTCACTAGTATTAGCTGACTGGTATTAGCTCACTAGTATTAGCTGACTAGTATTAGCTCACTAGTATTAGCTGACTGGTATTAGCTCACTAGTATTAGCTGACTAATATTAGCTCACTAGTATTAGCTCACTAGTATTAGCTGACTAATATTAGCTGACTAGTATTAGCTCACTAGTATTAGCTGACTAATATTAGCTCACTAGTATTAGCTCACTGGTATTAGCTGACTAGTATTAGCTCACTAGTATTAGCTGACTAGTATTAGCTGACTAGTATTAGCTCATTAGTATTAGCTGACTAATATTAGCTCACTAGTATTAGCTCACTAGTATTAGCTGACTAGTATTAGCTCACTAGTATTAGCTGACTAATATTAGCTGACTAGTATTAGCTCACTAGTATTAGCTCACTAGTATTATCTGACTGGTATTAGCTCACTAGTATTAGATCACTAGTATTAGCTGACTAGTATTAGCTCACTAGTATTAGCTGACTAATATTAGCTCACTAGTATTAGTTGACTAGTATTAGCTCACTAGTATTAGCTGTATAGTATTAGCTGACTAGTATTAGCTGACTAATATTTGCTGACTAGTATTAGCTCACTAGTATTAGTTCACTAGTATCAGCTGACTGGTATTAGCTCACTAGTATTAGCTGACTAGTATTAGCTCACTAGTATTAGCTGACTGGTATTAGCTCACTAGTATTAGCTGACTAATATTAGCTCACTAGTATTAGCTCACTAGTATTAGCTGACTAATATTAGCTGACTAGTATTAGCTCACTAGTATTAGCTGACTAATATTAGCTCACTAGTATTAGCTCACTGGTATTAGCTGACTAGTATTAGCTCACTAGTATTAGCTGACTATAATAGCTAACTAGTATTTCTTACTAGTATTATCGCTGAGTTGCCCCGCGACATACACCAGCAATGGTACTATGTGTCGTAAAGATAGTTTTTTTTTTTTTATTATCGCTGACTAGTATTAGCTGACTAGTATTGCTGACTAGTATTGCTGACTAGTATTGCTGACTAGTATTAGCTGATAAGCATTGACTGACATATACCCTTTGATTCATATCCATTGATTAACACCAACTGACATATACTCGCTTACTCATAACCGCAGACTCATACCCGCTGATTCATAGCCATTGACTCATACACATCTATTACTGCTGACTCATACTCGCTAAATAATATTCAATTACTTATAAATGAATATATATAATCAACAATTTCTTTGCTAACACAAAATAAATGATCTCATTGAGCAAAACAGACTGAACAAAAATGCAACAGCTGAAAGACAAATGATAGTAAATAACAAAAAGCAATCAAAGCGAATGGTAAAAGGCAAATGACTTCTTTCCTTCCTCATGTGCTTTTCAGCGTCGAGGTAAGATATAGTTTGCGGTCCTTTGCTCTTCTGTTCGCCTCTGCTCCTGTTATGTTTTCTAGTGTTTCTAATATTCTGTCAATCCATCTTATTCGTGGTCGGGTCTTGGGTTTGGTGTTCTAGCAACGTTTATTGAAAGCTTGTTGTGTTTTGTTTTGATCTTTCTGCCTTCTCACGTGGCCAAACTATTTTATATATTGTTTCTTTATATATTCTATTACAAGTAGTAAAGAGTTCCATCATGCCAAGTGGCGTTTAGGAAATATGATGTTAGTGACCATAATTTTTAGAGACCTTCGGCACTTGATTTTTGGAGTAATGTAGTCGGTATAAGGCCGTGCAGCTTTAATTTCCCAGAAAAAAATCCGGTACCTATTTAAGGCTGGGTGAAACTAGAAGCCGTCGATCAGGACCGAACCCGACCTCTTGTTCTTTTGTAGTCCAGTTCACTAACCAGCGAGCTATCGCGGCTCCCTTATTTATTCTATGGGGGGGGGGGGGGGGGATTCTTATTTTTTCTCTCTCTGTTCTTCATTTCTAATCTTATCTCTCAGGCTGCTTCCTGTCATTCGTCTGACACAATTAATCTCAGTAGAGGTTATTTTTTGTCTTATTGTTCTTGTATCTAGGATTCAGGACTGGCGTTGGTAGCACAACGTTGGGATAAAGATTATATTGTAGAGTGCCTGTTTTGCCTCTAGAGTTATTTCCTTGTTGGACAATAGTGGTATTAGCTGTCCGATGATTTGACAAACTTTGTTGCATCTTGAGTCTATTTCTGCTGTTTGTGAATTGTCGTTTGTCACTAGACTTTCGAGGTATTGACATTCCTCTACTTGTGTTAGTTGTCTGCCGTATATAATTATGATAATGTTTTGTTTCCCTTTTGCGATATGCTGGACTTCTGTTTTGTTAATGTTGATTTTCATGTTGTATTTTGTGCCAATGATGTTGAGTTTTTTTACGTGATTTTGGAGATCTTCCAAATGACTGAAGGAACAAAAAGCAATCAAAGCGAATGGTGATGGGCAAATGACTGAGAAAAAAAACAGAAAGCAATTAAATCGAAAGTTGAAATACAAATAAGTGAAAAAGCTAAAAGCAAGCAAAGCAAAAGCTGACAGACAAATGACTGAAAAAGCAAAAAAGCAAGCAGAGCAAAACCTGACAGATAAATGACTGAAAAAGCAAAAATCAAACAAAGCAAAAGCTGACAGATAATTGACTGAAAAAGCAAAAAGCAAGCAGAGCAAAACCTGGCAGATAAATGACTGAAAAAGCAAAAATCAAACAAAGCAAAACCTGACAGACAAATGACTGAGAAAAAAACACACAAACCAAAAGCTGAAAGACAAATGACTTGAAAAACAAAATAGCAAACCTAGCGAAAATTGAAAGAAAAATGACTGAAAATATATATATATATATAAAAACAATCAAAGCGTATGGCGTAAGACAAAAGACTGAAACGAAAATTTAAACAAAACGAAAGTTGAATGAGAAATTATCGTAAAAAAAAAAAAAGAAAAACAAATAAAGTGAAAGCTGCTGAAAGAAAAGTCGCTAGAAAAACAAAAAGTAAACAATTAATTAAAAACAGACAGCCTTAAAAAAACAAACAGCAAACAACCGAATTTTGAAAGACAAATGACTAGAAAAAAAAAATAAAATGCAAATAACCCAATGCTGAAAGACAAATGACTGGACAAAATGAAAAGCAAACAACGGACGGAATGTTGAAAGACAAATGGCTGAAAAAAAAATCAAAACAAAAAGCAAATAACCGAATGCTGGAAGACAAAAAATGGCTTGTGGAAGAAAGAGATTTCGTTACAAAGCCACGGCTTGGCCACACATAAAAAGTCGCGATTATTTAAAATCTTGTCCTTGCAGCAAAACAACAATACAAATAATAATAATACAATTCCAAAACGGTCAAGGACAGCCTTTATTTGAAACAGATACCGTTAAACCTGAGGTCCAAGATAATATATATGTCATTGCTTGTGCATTTATTACATCCTTTTAACAAAAAAAAATGCATTTCTATTCGGGGCGCTAACTCATGCTGGGATTGCTATTGCTACACTGATTGTGCGTTTCAATTGCTGTCAGTCGGTGACTGATTGCGATCTCTACTGCTTGTAGCTGTGTATCGGGTTCTCGGAAGCTTCTTCGCTGCACATGGATCCATATTTACGAGAAGAAAAACTTTGTGTTCAAATGTCACCCTGGTTAATGTAAAATATTGATGTGAGGTCATTTCGGTTGATAGTTCAGGAATCAAGAAAATAGTGTATTGTTTAAGCAACCTTGGCTTGCACTTCGTTTAAGAGAAGGAAAACATTGATCTTAATACATTTTTATCTGCACTTCATATAGGAGAAGGGAAACACTGATCTTAATACATTTTCATTTGCATTTCATAAGGAAAAAGAAAACACTGATTTTAATTAATTTTAGTTTGTACTTTTTTTAAGGGGACCGACAATGTTAATATTAATCCATTTTTATCTGTACATCATATAGGAGAAGGGAAATACTGATCTTAATCCATTTTTATCTGTACATCATATAGGAGAAGGGAAATACTGATCTTAATCCATTTTTATCTGTACATCATATAGGAGAAGGGAAATACTGATCTTAATCCATTTTTATCTGTACATCATATAGGAGAAGGGAAATACTGATCTTAATCCATTTTTATCTGCACTTCATATAGGAGAAGGGAAACACTGATCTTAATCCATTTTTATCTGTACTTCATATAGGAGAAGGGAAATACTGATCTTAATCCATTTTTATCTGCACTTCATAAAGGAGAAGGGAAATACTGATCTTAATCCATTTTTATCTGCACTTCATATAGGAGAAGGGAAACACTGATCTTAATCCATTGTTATCTGCACTTCATATAGGAGAAGGGAAATACTGATCTTAATCCATTTTTATCTGCACTTCATATAGGAGAAGGGAAACACTGATCTTAATCCATTGTTATCTGCACTTCATATAGGAGAAGGGAAACACTGATCTTAATCCATTGTTATCTGCACTTCATATAGGAGAAGGGAAATACTGATCTTAATCCATTTTTATCTGCACTTCATATAGGAGAAGGGAAACACTGATCTTAATCCATTTTTATCTGTACTTCATATAGGAGAAGGGAAACACTGATCTTAATCCATTTTTATTTCCATTTCATTTAGAAAAATTAAAACACTAATCTTAATCCATTTTGGTTTGCACTTCATATCATCATCATCAAGTACCGGGCCTGCTGACGTAGATGATCATGTCTCTCCACAACTTTCGATCTCGACAGTTATTTATCATATCTGTTGTTGACCTTCTGTCAAGCCATTCTGTCAAGCCATTCTCTTAAGCTGTCTGGTATCTTTTCTCTTTGCTTCTCTCTATCTCTTCGTCCCTCAATTTTCCCAGTTGCTACAATATATTCCAGCTGTTCTCTTCTCATTACATGGCCAAAAAATGATGCTTGTTTCTTCCTAATATTGGAAATTATCTCTCCTTTTGCTTTGGCCTCTTTCAGAATGTTTTCATTACTCTCCTTGGCTCGCAATTGTATTCTCAACACTCTTCTGTAAAACCACATTTCTACACACCCCAGTGACTTTCTTGTCAACTCAAATATTTAAATTCATTTACCTGTTTTAATATTGCAAATAATTGCTTCATATAGGAAAATGAAAACACAGATCTTAATCCGTTTTGTTTTACACTGCATGTAGGAAACGAAGATACTGATCTTAATCCATTTTCTTTGTACTTCATTTAGGAGAAGAAAAATTGCTGACGCTGATCTTTATCCATTTTGGTTTGCACGTCATTTATGAGGAAAAAAAAAACACTTATTTTAATCCATTTTTTTCTTTGCACTTCATTTAGGAGAAGGAAAACACTGATCTTTATCCATTTTGGTTTGCACGTCATTTATGAAAAAAAAAACACTTATTTTAATCCATTTTTTTCTTTGCACTTCATTTAGGAGAAGGAAAACACTGATCTTTATCCATTTTGGTTTGCAAGTCATTTATGAAAAAAAAAACACTTATTTTAATCCATTTTTTTCACTTCATTTAGGAGAAGTAAAACACAGATCTAAGTCACTTAACAGCGTAACTACGATGGAAGATGTATTTCTGGGGTAAAATGTAGAATGGCACAGTTCAAGAGTACTTTTTTTTAAAAATAGTCTTATGTTAAGCAACAAGTCATTATCTCTGAAAGTTAGAATGAAAGTCTTACAATGATATATCAAACTACAGTAAAGTCTCGATTATCCGGAATGCTCGGGGAAGAACCCATTCTGGATAATTGAATTTTTCTGGATAATCGAGAGTAAGAAAACCAAACTCAAAATTTATGAAAAAACATGATTGAAAAATTGCAATGCTCAGAAATATTTAAATTCGTGTGACATTCACTAGCTTTCTCTATCAACATGGGTCCTGATATTGGCATTCCTTTTTCTTCTTCTTTCTAAAAACCACACATAAAGGACGTCGTCGAGTTTTTCAAATTTTGGCCGTTTCATACTTCGTCTCTGGTGTATATTGTTGCTGCTTTCAGACTCCGACGCAAACTTAAACAACTCATCTTTTTGATTTCGTATGTCATATAATGTTGAAGAGGCTATGCCAAATTCAGTCATCAAACGTTGCGATTAACGCCTTTTTCAAGTCTACTAGCGATTTCAATCTTCTGGTTCAGTGTCAATACAGTTCGCTTGCGTTTACCTTTGCGGGAAATTGAGGTGTGGTTTGCACTCGCAGAGGCCATTATTTAACACAAAAATGTATTCCGTTAAAAAGTATGCACACATGCGTTTATAGCATATCATGTATAATTTATACTGATGGAACGAATTTCAGCTTGCACAAATGTCTGAGACAAACTAACGTCAAACTCTGTATCTTACTCTTTTTGAATTTCCAGTCGGTAATTTTTGAACCCCTCCCCCTTTCTTCTCACCATCTCTATGTCACTGCACGCCGGCTGCTCAACCTTTGATTTATAATCATCAAAGTTATGGGCTCTTCAATTTTCACAAACAATACGTCTGCTTCTAATGTTCGGTCAGACTGTCAAACGCCATATTTTTGACAAATTCATGACCAACTTTAGATCTAAAGCAGGCTATGAGAAAATTAAGCAAATTTGTAAAATCATGTAGATAAGTGTTTTTGGCACGACTAAGATTTCCCGACAAAAACATTTAGTCGGGGGAAAAAGTGAAGATATAGACTGTCTGTCGCTTTTACTTGGAATATTTGGAGACACAATGTCTGGATTGAATAAAATATGTTCGCTCCTATTTGAAGTATATTACTGTAAATACACTATTGTAAACGCAATATTGTGTAATGATAGAGCCTGTAGAAGTAAGCGCAGCGCACAAACCGTGTTGTAGCGTTTTCGATTTCCGGATAAAGGCATTTAATTTAACTGAACAAAACATGATTCAAGCTTTCTCCCTATAATAATTAAAAAAAAAAAGTCCGTTAAATTGAGAATTCCGGATTATTGAGTACCGCATAATCGAGACTTTACTGTATTTCGTTTCTATAGTGACGAATCATGACAGCAAACTAAGAGACACGACGCTGGATATAATCAGCTGAGATGTGATTTTTTTATTAAGACATTTAAGGCACAGAGTGCAGCCAAATACACACATGTGGAGGTATCAAAGGAGGCTGACGAAGAGAAGGAGATTATAAAGAAATTTGGAAAAGACAGTTCAGACTTGTGGGTCAAGTGTCAAGTAGGGGGTAATAACACTAGGAGATCGTCTTCCTCTTCTTCTTCTTCTTTTCTTTTTTCTCTTTTCACTGATACCTAAAAAGTGTCGTGGTTATATCATTGTGTCATTCTTGAGCTGCTCGAACTGTCTGAATTAGTGATTTTCCTTTGTTGTTACATGTCTCTGTCAGTGCATCTATCCCTCTTCTTCTAGGTCTTCCTCTTGGTCTTTATCCACGCATTCTTGAGAAGAACGCCCTTGATTGTGATTGATGAGGATTCATTCAATAATACTAGGAGATAATCACATATATCAAATATGAAAGTTATCCTACATATTCTGCGGGGCCGCGAGTATAGCTGCAGGAAAAAATATAAGAATAATTATAATAATTGGTAACAGCAGGACAAATAGAAGACGGGAGAGATAGAGATATACAAAGGGAAAAGATGTTGGATTGTTTTATATCGAGGCACTCTAAACGATTGGTGGAACTTTTAAACACAAGATCTAGGGTTGTGGAGGAACATGATATCCAACGCCTATCAGAATGGACCTTGAATGAATATCGACCACGCTCTGCTCAATGATAGTGTTGTCGAATCAAGATTTTGCTGTGTAAATTTCCTGCCACTAAAAGCCAGATGGTTAGGTCTATGTTATATCCTGATCTTGATACTTCCAGCGCCGCTGGACGCGATGTCCAGAGAGCTCGTAGTGTTGGTCACCACCCATCTCAACCCTCGGCGAGGTATTCGATCCTATCTAATCAGTCTATGCCTGCCAACTTTGCTTCTCTTATAAATGTTATGTTTAGTGTTCCTCTAGGTTTTCCTCTTTTTCTATATCCTAATTTTTTTCCATTGTTAAATCTCTTGTTGCTTCTTCACAAAACATGTCCGGCATATACCCATCTTCTCTTACATAATGGTAGATGAGATCAATGGATACATGGCCATTTCTCCAATCGTTAATTTAGTCTTGAATTCTCTCTCTCTCTCTCTCTCTCTCTCTCTCTCTCTCTCTGCAATCAAGACTCAATCAGAGTAGGATTCCATCTCTCACATGAAGACAGCTGTCTGTTTAAGTGAATTGATAGACCCCACAGACAGAACATCATAATTAGAGTTAGATCCACTCTGATTGAATACCTGTTAAAACGTGCACTGTGTTCTGCGCCAGTGGCCCGGTGCATCCGATTTCAGCCAGCATTTTATTCAGGTTTGTTTTCCTTAGCTTTTGATTGTCCCCAATCTTCCTGCAAGGCAGAAGATTGTCTTTTCTGTAGGGGGATTCTGCTCTTAGATGATCGGCCCTCCCAGGTTTACGAGCACCATCTCACTAGAGGTGACTAACACAGACATGCACACAACGATATGAGGCATGACTAACACAGACATGCACACACAAAGATATGAGATGTGACTAACACAGACATGCACACACAAAGATATGAGATGTGACTAACACAGACATGCACACACAAAGATATGAGATGTGACTAACACAGACATGCACACACAAAGATATGAGATGTGACTAACACAGACATGCACACACAAAGATATGAGATGTGACTAACACAGACATGCACACACAAAGATATGAGATATGACTAACACAGACACACATACACACATACACACACACATACACACACATGCACACACAAAGATATGAGAGGTGACTAACACAGACATGCACACACAAAGATATGAGATGTGACTAACACAGACACGCACACACAAAGATATGAGATATGACTAACACAGACACACACTCACACACACACACACACACAGACACACACACACTTACACACACACACACACACACGCACACACTTTAAGATATCACATGTGACAGTCTTGAATTCATCCCATTGTACACGGATCATTTTTCTTAGACATCTGTCTCAAAAGGCGTTTAGTTTTCTCTCAATCGCTTGTGTTATTTTCTAGCTCTCACATACGTAGGTATGAATATAATCTTTATGGATCCTGACACATAACTGTACTTTTGCGGCAACTGGACGGATATGTCCTGAGTGACTGTGTCTTAGTTATCAGTGGCAAGATAAAATGTGCAAGTTGTCTCCCTGTCTTTACATTTAGTTCAACTCCTGCAGCTTCCCAACAACAAAGAGTAAACACATTATAAATAACAGGCAACACATGTGTAAACGTGCGTGTCAGGTTTAATATGATATTATAGAATACATTTGTTAAAGATCGCTTTCTTGTCTCCTCCGTTCTCTATCAGGTTCTCTTCATGATGACAACAGATTGAAAGATATTGATTTGACAAGCTTTGTTGCATCTTGAGTCTACTTCTGCTGTTTGTGAATTGTCGTTTGCCACTAGACTTCCTAGGTAATTGAATTCCTCTACTTGTTTTAGTTGCTTGCCTTCTATAATTGTGTTGATGTTCTGTTTCTCTTTTGCGACGTTTATGACTTCTGTTTTGTTGATTTTCATGTTGCATTTTATGCCTGTACTGTTGAGTCGATTTAAGTGTTTTTGTAGGTCTTCTATTTTTCCATGTATTAGGGCCTGATCGTCTGCAAATAAAAACCCGTTGATCTCCTCTATCTCTGATGGCATGGATAACGTGCATATATAGTCCATGTATGTAATAAACAGTAGAGAGTAAAGCACAAACCCCTGTCTAACACCTGATCTAACTTCGAAGTGGTCTGTGTGGCCTGCTGCTGTTCTGACTGTGCAGCTGCTGTTGATGTTCAGACTTTTAATTAGGTTGGTTAGATGTTGGTTTACTCCGTATGTTGTTAGTATATCTCACAGTTGTTCTCTATTTACTCTGTCTAACGCTTTTTCCTGGTCCATGAAAGCTATGTACACATTTTGATTGTGTTCTGCCATCTTTTCTGCTAACTGTTTTAAGGTGAACAAAGCGTCAGTACATTCTCTGTTTTTTTTTTCAGAACTCCATTTGAGAATCACTGAACTGTAGTTCTATTATTTATCTCAGCCTTTCTTCTACAATTTTGGCGTATAGCTTTTCTACATGGCTGAGAAACAATATACCTCTATATTGATTGCAGTCTATTTTGATTATTGTATCACTGTATATTCTTCTCCATTGTGTTTTGCAATAACATTACGACTGTGAGCACCAACCACGCTGCATTGTGAAACGGTTCTCTCTCTCTCTCTCTCTCTCTCTCTCTCTCTCTCTGCGATCAAGACTCAATCAGAGTAGGATTCCATACTCTCACATGAAGACAACTGTCTGTTTAATTGAATTGATCGACCCACAGACAGAACATCATAATTAGAGTCTGTTAGATCCACCCTGATTGAGTTCCTGTTAAAACGTTGCACTGTGTTTGGCGCCAGTGGCCCAGTGCATCCGATATCAGCCAGCATTTTATTCATGTTTGTTTTCCTTAGCCTTTGATTGTCCCCAATCTTCCTGCAAGGCAGCAGATTGTCTTTTCTGTTGGAGGATCTGCCCTTAGATTATCGGCCCTCCTAGGTTTACGAGCACCATCTGCCCGAGTCACTAGAGGTGACTAACACAGAAATGCACACAAAAAGATATGAGATGTGACTGACACTGACATGCACACAGCGATATGAGGCATGACTAACACTGATACACACCAAGATATGAGATATGACTAAAATAGACACATACACACACTAAGATATGAGATGTGACTAATACATACACACTTTAAAATATGAGATATGACTAACACAGATACACACACTAAGATATGAGATATGACTAAACACAGTCATGCACATACAAAGATATGAGACATGACTAACATAAACATGCACTCACAAAGATAGGAGATGTGACTAACATGGACATGCACACACAAAGATATGAGATATGACTAAACACAAACACACAAAGACATGAAACATGACTAACATAGACAGACACACATTAAGGTAGGAGATGTGACTAGCATGGACATACACACAAATATATGAGACATGACTAACATAGACATGCACACACAAAGGTATGAGATGTGACTAACATAGACATGCGCACAAGGATATGAGATGTGACTAACATAGACATGAACTAAAAGATATGAGATATGACTAACACAGACATGCACGCACAAAGATATGACACATGACTAACACAGATACACACTAAGATATGAGATGTGACTAAATACAGACACTCACAAAGATATGGGACATGAATAACACGGACACACACCAAGATATGGTATATGACTAACATGACAAACACCAAGAGCCATGGCTAGCACACACACACACAAGCTAAGATATGAGCCATGGCTAGCACAGAAGCACACTCAGATATGAGCCATGGCTAACACAGAAACACATTACGGTATGAGCCATGGCTTCACGGAAACACACCAAGATATGAACCATGTCTAGCACAGACACACACCAAGATATGAACCTCTGCTAGCACAGACACCCACCAAGATATGAGCCATGACTAGCACGGATATACACTAAGATATGAACCATAGCCAGCACAGACACACACTAATATATGAATCATGGCCAGCCCAGATACACACCAAGATATGAGCCATGGCCAGCACATACACCCACCAAGATAGGAACCATGGCTATCACATACCCACACAAAGATAGG